>JBBPNN010000867.1:0-14726 GCA_038090935.1 Hortiboletus campestris | reverse complement strand
ACGTTTCTATCTGTGTTCTACACAAGAGACATATCTTTGTTACCAACCTAGAACCTATCAGTGAGCATTTCCCACTGATATCATTACCCTTCTTGCCCCTGCATAATCGGGTTATTCCCGATAGGATTATCATGGTGATGGGAAGCGGCCGAAGGATCTTGGTGCACAGGACTTGCAGCAGGCGGAATCCCAAACATCCTAGACATGCCCATCTGTTGCATTGTGCATGCAAATTCCATTTCCTTGTTCAGCAAATTGATACAGCGTTCGATGGCATGCTCCTCGGTCTCCTTCAATCTGAGGTCAAGCATCTTGAGCTCATGCTCATACTGGAATTTTGCTTCAGCATTAGCCCACTTAGAGTTGAGCACTTCCTTTTGGATCTCAAGCTCTTGTTTCCATATCACATAGTTCATCCGCAATGCACTGTGCAAAGCACCCAGAGCTGGTGACCCCTCTAATGCCTCACTTGCCTTCCAAATTCCTCAAGTCTAGTGGCAAAGGGATTTTTTGTAGATCCTGAAGCGGTCATCTGCTTTGTGAAGGACATAACACCATCTGACAAATTGTTGCTCCACTTAGTCAATGCAGAACCTGCAGAACTTGGTGGATGTGAATATGGACTGTGCCTTGTGAATGCACTGTGCCCCTCCTGTAGAGATGTCTTGCCCTTTGATGAAAATGTAGTGTTAGGAGGGCCAGGTGCCCTTTGCTTTTGGATGATGAATTCATCAGTCTGAAAGAGGGTGATAAAATGAAGTACACATTACCTTGGAAGCAGTAGGTAGAGTGGGCAGAGCTGGCTGCTCAAAATCTGGCTTGACATCCATGGCAGGATCGTCATCATAGAAAAAGTTAGCTGCTGACGTATCCCTATTGTTGGCAGTCTGGGCATCGATACCAAGTTCCTCCTCATTCTTCATCTCTTCTTGGTCATACTGAATATCAGTGTTCTCTTCTCCAGGCACAATGACTGAATCACCAGCGTTGGGCACAGCAATATTGAAAAGACTCTTGACATGATTGACCCTTGGGTTGGAAGAGACAAGCTTGCTATCAAAAGAAGGGATTCCCTTCCAGATTACATTGAGCTCCTCATAGTAGGGAAATGCATGGAGGACATCCTTTAGGTAAAACATTGAGTGGCAAGGTTTGATGAAGAACTTACCATGAAGGTTTTGCACTGGGCCATCAGTGTCATCATCATCGTGAGGTATGATGCCACCACCTGTGTTTCGGAACTGTGCATGCTGCTCACAATATTTGGATTTGAGCCTGAATTCATATAAAATAAGCCTCAGCCTTCAAAAGCGAAATTATGGATTATTTATGCTGCCAGTTGGTTGACAACAGAGGTCCCATATCTTGTTGGGTCAGCTGCATATGATGTGGCATGATCAGAATTGTTTTTGAATATATGTATGTCTCACAATAACAGCTGTGACCTCCTTCTTAGTCTTTCCAGATGGCTTTTCTCCTGGTGTGGTGGGCCGTGTGGAGGTAGATGATGAGTGATCATGGAATAGGACATGGTGATCTGCAGCATGTGATGTGATCCAATCGATGAGTTGATCCGTGTGGCTGCCTTCCCAAGCTATGCTCATAATTGGCCTTCTCATAGATTCTGTAGCTGGCTCCTGTGCAAACAGAGATGTTGGCAATGCAGCTGACTTGGGGGGCTTACTACCCATTGCATGACAATTTTTCTGAGTAGCCGGTGCACCACCCATTGCTGTGGCTGCTGGAATGGCCTGAGGAGGGGCAGCGACTTTCTTCACAGTTCTTTGAGTATTCCCTCTCCTGGCCATGGCTATAGGATTATTTGTCAGGGCTGGACATCTTGCAGAGCATTGAGGGGGGGAAGGGGGCGAAGAGCAGGCATCCTTTTCAAACTCAGATGGGCTACTTCCCTGCTGGATACACGTGTTCTAGATTCCCAGCATAGCAGAATAATATGGAATAATATGCCAGCCACAGCCTTCTTGAATACTACTAGTGTTGATTGTGATAATCTATAGATAAAACTAGAATATGTATAGTGAGCGGTATTACAACAACACTCCAATACAATTGTAATAGGGTCGTAACAGGGGGGAAACCATAAAAAGGATAACTAACGGCATATCTCAATGGCCTGAGAGCCATTGAGACAGGCCCAATCAACCAATCAGAATTGGTATTTAATGCCATTGAATTACTGTTGGAACTGGGATTCAAATCTATGACTTCAGAGTTAGTTATTGAATACTACATTAGCTAATGCCACTTCCCTTGTGCAGAGTTAACCACTAGGCTATGCGCCCTTCACTACCATTGTAGCATACTTTAATATATTGAGTCTTCATATATTATTACTTAGAAAAATGTACTAAGTGTAAACACTCAATAGACATCGTATTGAGGAAAACATGAAGCACTGCAAAGTCAACAGAGACATCAAAACTGCACAGTATTGAGACTATTTATTTGGCAGCACTATGGCGTGTGCACGTTACTGCACCATCTGCTGCTGCCTTGTTGCCTCACCTACCACGCCCCCTCCTGCCCCCTCTTGCTGACAGGGATTCAACATGAGCCAATCCAGAATCCTCAGGCTGGTCCACAGCCTTCTTGTTCTATAAAGCAAGTTCACCAGTTTGTGGAACCTGATGTGCTACAGATGGAGTAGCCTGCTCTGAATCATTACCAGCAATGCTGGACAGTTCAGATGAAGCTCCTGTCGCTACATCAAATGACAAACCAATGACAGGCTCCAAATCAACGTACACATCCTGTGACTCAGAGTCAGTTTCTGGGGGTGTCATCACCATTGCAGCCATTGCAGTGTCAATGTCAGCTGTGAGATCTTCTTTGTTCATTGCTGCAGAGCCTGACAAATGGATCTTGGTCTTGCCAAAGACACGTTGATTGACCTTGGTGACCAGGTCGCGAAGGTACACTGTGTCCCAGTTATTGACAAAAAGGCACTTGTACTAAGTGAAAAGTTTGTGGTAGGGGATTTCGGAGTTAGTACCAACACCATCCTTGGAAAATTGGGAATCAGGTGAAGTGATGAAGATGGCCTACAATTTAAACAGAGTAGAGTTATAACCAGAGACATGGACATGAAAAGAAACAAACTAACTAACCATGACGGCAGCCCATGCAAGGCACCCTGGAGTACAGGAAGTCGCATGCCATAACGTTCCATTGGATTTCCCTCCAGGCCAGCAAGTGGCATCATGCATAAGTGCAGTCTGGCCCCAAAAGACAACATGAAGAATCTATCATAGAAATTGTTTGGTTAACAGTTTAATCAGTAACAAGTAGATGTACTGAGGCAAGCAACTCCCAGTTGGAGAAGGGAGTATGTGGATCAACTCTCTGATTGGCATATAGAAGTGGCAGCAACGTAGGATACTTGGGTTTGTCAATGGTGGTGTTCTGCTGTACTCCAAGTAATGCATGAATCTCTGAAAACTCAAGGCGACGGGGAGCTGTCTCACAGCTAAAGTAGCAACTAGGGAGCTGAAAGAGGTCTTTGACTATGTTATGAAGTTTGTGTAGTTCGCTAGATCACCCAGTGCTGATATGAGTTGCCAACTGAAAAATGTCAGTTCACATATAATGTTATGTAAGTAACCACAAATATATACCTGATCAGTAAAATGGTGTGACATTTGGAGGTTCAGGATGTGAGGTGGAAGCATTGAGTCTAGCTCTGCAAGAATCACCAATTCCCCTGTGAGACTTGATGCATAGTGAGCCTTATCAATGATCTCTGGTGACACAGGTGATGCATTGGATATGCCAGGAGTGAGTGGGCAGCTGAGGATATCCTTTGATGGGGGGAACATCTCAGCTAAGACTCCAAATTTCTTCGCAAGAGTCTGAATTTCATTATCAAAGGCACTGAGCACACCCAGAACTGCAGCCTTCATAGACTTGTGCAGTTTGTTCGCTTCAGAGATATGAACTTGCTCTTGCAAGAGACGGTATTGCTCCTTTACTGCATTAAGCTCAAGCTAAGCCTGTCTCAATGCCTATTTGACATGGATAGTCATAGAATCAGTTTCATAGGCTCAAGGGCGATTGCTTACCTTGTCATTCTCTGAACCAGCAACCATTGCACCAGTTGGTTGACTGACAGGGTCATTGTCATAAAGATCCGCAAGGGTGTTGGCAGAATGACCAGAAATACTAGACATGCTGAATCCATGCTGAATCGAGCAGAGCTTAGACTGTATGTGGGGGTTGAATGGGAGTGAAAGATGCCTCAAATGGATGTGACATACCATGCAGTATTTAAGTGAGGAACTGAATGCATGACAAATTGGGAAATGAGAAAGATGCACTGCAACGTGATGTCAATGTGCTCTGCTAGGCGCTGTGATTTGATGCTGAATTGTATGAATGATGACCATAGTAATTCAATGTTTTGGTGTTCTTACATCAGATTTCTGAACTCACTTTGTTTAAGTTTAAATCTTCCTGAATATTATGTGCATCAGTGTTTGCCCACTATCTGATTCATGCTTGAGTGAGGTACAAGGCATGGTCATGGCAGTGTTGTTGATGTGTTATGGCTGTGGATTCAGGGTAAGCTCAATACCCAACCCTTTGTGTAGTTCTTTGCACCAACTGGATCATTGATGACCTGCAAAAATGAAGTGAAATGAGTTAGTTATTGTCTAATGAATCGTCCTTTAATGGAATCTGAGGCTGCTGCAGCTCACCACCTCTGAATATTAATGGAACATTGTCAATGATGTAATAGGATACCAATGTGCTGGCGAGACGATGAGTGGCAACTTGAAGCATATTAACAGGAACGAAATCATGAGGTGCAACTAGAGAAGAGTATATCAGGTCCTAAATCTTTCATCAACAGCCCTTATAAAGCCCATTCCCTGAATCACAACTGATGAACACACCAGCATCCACAGGGTGATCCCATATGATGGGCAGGGCAAAGGGGCATGGTGGGGGGTACATTGACACCTCACCATTCTTTCTGACAGGTCTGGATGGAAGGAGTGAGGGGCACATAACAAGCAGTGATTAGGTGCTTACTTCAGAAGCTGAGTGCATATTTACCAGGGCAGAGTGCACATAGGTGCAGTCTTGTCAAGTAAAGATACCCGACTTCAACTGTGCAACCTCCTTCACCATGGCTGTGAACCTGGCCGTCCTTGCTTTGCTTGTCAAATATGGCACGAAGTGTTGGATGTAGTCCCATGTCGTTGCATTTGGCATACTCTGCAGCCACTGGATTAGCATCCTCTCTTCCGACTCTCTTTTGAGTGCAGGACCGGCTGGCAGTGGTTTCTGTTTCTTGGGCTTCGGATGCCGTTGGTCACTGCCAGTTGCACCAGCCCCAGAAACCTCATCCACTTTGCATTTGTTTGTGGGCTTGGTTGGTGAGCTGACCAAGCGTTTACCACCACCAGCAGCCGGACTAGTTGCCCAGCTACCTGAAACAGGGCTGGTCGCCTAACTGCCTCCACTAGGCACTCTACTGAGCAGGCTATTCCCTCTGCTCACTTTGGCTGATTTGACTTTGGGGACCTTTGGGCTTGTAGCTCGTTTGGCAACAACAGAATGCCCTCCCAAGCTGGGTATTGGTGCTGGCAAAACTGCAGGGGAGTCAACCCTCTGCAGTTGAAGGTTTCATGGCTGGCTGCTGAGAGTTTGACTGAGATTTCACCTGTTTGGGTTGTTGTTGTATGGCAGGTTCATTGGAGACATTCAAAGGCTCTTCTTCCTCATTTTTGTCCTGTCAATAGATGGTCAGACCTATGGGTGAGAATTGCAGGCAAATAGTGGGCTCACCAAACTTGCATATGGGTTGTGCTTCTCATCGCTTTCATATGCAACATTCTTTTCCAACTTGTGCATGAGCTTCTTGAGGGATTTACTGTCCTTGGACAACTGGAACTCATCTTCATCCTCCTCAGACTCGTCGATATACCCTTTGTGCTGTTTGTTGGCCAGCTTATACTCATGTTTTAGACATTCCTAAAAGATGAACATTCAGGATGAGGCTTGGAGAGTAACATGTCTGCCAGCTGACCTCGAGTTCTTTGGCTTCCTTGTCGTCCATGTCTGTGGCCTCGTGTTCATCATCATCTGTGACTTCTTCTTCAAACAGTTGCTTGTCGACTTGATGAACCGGTCAGGGTGATGCAGAGGCATGGAAGGTTGAGATGATGCCAGTGTATCAGCTTGCATTCAGCACATAACCCCAACTAAGGGGTCATTCGCCTACAAGTGCGCATGGACTGAATTGGACCGGGACAGGAAGGTAACAGAAGATGAATGGAAAAGCAAGATGGACGTGCGATATCTAAATCATGTGAGCGGCATGACCAATTTAAAGCACTGGCACCTCACACAGTGCTGCAGTTTTGAGTTGATGTCTTATCAGATCTTCCATCAACCAAGACTAGGGAGTCCAATCTCCTTCAAGATCTCTGGCTCTGATTGGGGCCATCCCATTGAGTATATTTGCAGGCCAAGAGCAATTCAGAGGTGGCACAGCTGAAATTCAAATTGTCTGCAAACTGAGAATGCCAGGGAAGCGACCAGGAGTGAGACAGGGTTGTAGATATGAAGTGGGATGATACTCATGTGCAAAGTCACTGAACCTTGGCCCCAGCCTGTTCAGAAGTTTTGTGCCATCATTTAAATTATCTCGAGGTAGTTGACATGGGTGGTAGCATGGTCCAGGTCCCAGTCAAGGAGGGTGTCAGTCCTTGGGTCAGCAGGTAATTATTGCAAGGTTCATGTAGACAATGTTGTGAGGAATAATACGATTAAGATGTGATTTGGATACAACTTAGATTATGTACATAAGTGTCTGAATTGTAATATGGATTCAGACTCTTTAGAGCATTTACTGCAATCTCTCCAAGATCTTCTAGAGACACACTGACAGACCAGGATTTCTTAGTCATAGTGGCCAGTGTCTTGATGCATTTTCTTCATATGAAGAAACATGTCAGTATCAATGGTATCTATCACCAAGTAGTCTTCTGGTTGTGTGTAGTCTTCAATGAGAGTGGCACCATGGACAATGGACTCCACAGAGAAGATCTCTGATGATGCATGCAGTCAGGCATGCACTCGGAAAAAGTCAAGATGCTTGTCTTTCCGTGAGCGTACCCCAGTTGGAACATCATAAGGCTGCACCAAGATGAGGGTAGCCTTCTCAAGGGACAGACACTTGAAGATGAAGACAAGCTGACCAAAAATATGGCTGTTCTGAGTCTTGATGATGACACAATCATACCAAGGAGCACCATGGAAGGCTGGGCTGCAGCACAAGTAATCAGTGCATTCGTACCAGTCCACCATTGATCCATAGTTGACTTTGAGGTAACAATGTTCGATGGCCTGTGTATCATGATGTATTAGCTCTATTAATAGACTTGAAAGGCAATATCAATGTGTAAATACCTACCTCATCTTTGGCATTCAGCTGGATGTTCTGGATGTTCTGAGAATCGAGAAGTGCCTTCCCAACAGACATATAGTTGAGGAAACAATTGATCTTGATACGGAATCATTCAAATGCTGTATTATTGCCATGCTTCTTCTCAATTGCCTCAAATGTTTGAGGGTGTTGACAGGATCTGATCACTACATGGGGGCATTCTTCTTCAGGTAGAGCACTGCCTACATGATGGTCATTGTCGTAGTCACCAGGGTCACCATGAGTTGATTGAACATAGTCATTGTATTCTTCAATTTTGCATCAGATATGCTGTGACACAAGTTGATAATGGTTGACACAAAGAAGCTGTATTAGTACAAACATGTGAGTGAGTTGGGTCTTTTGGAACTGAAGATTAAATCTATGTACCTGTTCCATGACGTTCTTGAAGTTTGTCTGTTGCTGATAGCTTTCTTTTAATGGGCCATGCATTTTTTCATTTGGCTTTGTGTTGTATGTGCGCATTGAACCTTTTGTCCAGATGTCGTTGAAGACATGAGCATGAGTATGGTTTTTCGGGAACTCCCAGTTTTTTGGGTTTATGGCTCTATCTTTCATTTTTTGAATGTAATCCTAAATGGTTTAAGGTCGGTCATGTTTATTAGGAGATAAGTTGGTAGAGAATGTCTGGAGGATGTACTGTACATTAAGCAATGTTGAATATGTATCAAGTGCTTCCTGACCACTTGCAATTGTATTTGAGGTTTGGACGTCGAGTGTGAGGTAGAGGTCAAATATGATGTAGGTGTGAATGCAGCAGAGAAGGAGATAGCCTGTTTGGTCAATCTGCTCTGTAAGAACGCCATGGCTAGCAAAAATGAGAATCTATTAATACAAACGTTCAATGAGTCTTGTAACAGAAAAGGAATTTAATGAGTAGATTTGGACCTTAGAAATATCTTCTTCCTTGCTTCCATCATTGAACTTCATCTCAAATACTTTGTCGAAATGATATAGTCCTCGCCATCTTGGCATGGCCGAAAACCTATGAATAACAATGAACCAACCAACCAGGATACATGAAAGAGGCCTACTTACGCTTGCTTGACCTCAACACCTGCAGCTTGCCCCATACAATTAATGACCATCTTAAATTCGACATACAAATGGTTGCCAAACATTCCTTCCACATTGGCATGGAGGCGGTCAAAGCAGGAAGCAACATGGAGGTCTGCACATTGCACAATGTTAAGTGACTTCTGTCCCCAGCGAGATGATAGTTTGAGGTAAGCAAAAGGAATTGTTTAAATTTGTCAATAATCAACTCACATCAACATCTCATAGACTTTCACCTGCTAAAACTGCTTCTTTTTTCTCTGCAGTTGCCATCTCTTGAGCTCTCTGAACTGTTTGGGCGACTTTCTCACTTGATTGGTGCTCAAATGGCCCAGATTGCCCCGGTTTGGAGAGTGCTTCGTGGGGGATAAGGCAAACTGGACATGGAAATTTTGACATGACACCTCAAATAAGTGTCATGACACATCTAGGTACAATACATTGTCAAAATGAATCACCAATCTAGAAATATTAATGAACTCACTGCTCCTCATAGTCAGCTGATAAAATAAGAACTTGGGGAAACAACCATCAAGCAATGTCATTCCAACACCTGATTCAACAGCCAGTCAGTCTTTGAGTACTTTGTGATTGTTTCTAGAAGAACCTTGAACAACGCATGCCATACAGCCATCTTGAAGTTTGCCCATGCGGTCTTTCCACTTTGACCCTTTTCCTTTTTCACCTTCAAACATCAATGTTAATGTCGGTGTGAGTCAGATAAACACTTACAACTGGGAGCCAACCAATGACTCGACCTCCACCTAGTCCCTCACCATTTTGAATGACTGTGGGCAAGTTGGCAAGGCAGGCCACAATAGGGTAGCCCTTCTCACGCCCAAACAATGAGAGTTTTGCTTTGTCAGCATAGAGAATGAAGGCTAGAACTTTACCATCAGCCGGGAGTTCACTCTATTAAATGTCAACAGAGAGCAGAAGGGATACATGTTAAGTTTAGTTACACAGCAGAGTAATCAACAACATACTTGGAAGTCCCAGAAGGTGTCAGTGGTATAAGGTTTATCAATGAAACGTACAAATGTATTTCCATCAAATTTTGACAAACATTGTGTGTTGAAAACACAATGGGGACCAATAGCAGGATTTTTCAGAAGGTCACATGCCCAGTCCCAAAGCAACCTATACCACATATGAAATGGCCATGGCTCAGGTTTGTTCCGATATTGAATGGGGACAATGGTTGTTGGGAACTGACAATATTATGTTATATTATATTTAGCACGATAGTTTGACAGTAGTGGAGAAGGTCTCACTTACTGGCATGAGACATGTTCCACTGGCATCTCATGTTGCTTGGAGATCAGAATGATTCCTGATCATGAACTTCTCATATTGGCTGTGTACCTGTTCAAATAACTTAATCAGACAGTCGGTCTGATCCTTGTTGAGGGCTGCTTCCAAGGTGAGCTCTATGACCAGTTGAGGAGGGTTCGGAATGGATATCACGGGTCCTGATCAGGATCAGGTGTAATTGGCTTTGGGGAATGATGGCAGGAGAACTCAGAGAGGGCAAAAAATTCTGTAGCGCATGCAGCATGAGGATGGTATTTGACACGAATATCATCCAATTGAGATGTTTGACATGGAGCACCTGGATCATCCCCAGAGTTGAGAATTTAAAGCCCAGTGAACAATGTATTGTACCCATCTGAACTGTCCGTATTGTGCTCATTTGTGTTTATCTCATTGTTGAAGTCTTGGATGAGCACCATTGCCCATGGATTGCTTTTCTCGTCTGCATCAAAATAAACACATGTAAGGACATATTATTGTTGGGATTTAGATGCATGCCTTGCAAAACATGTGGGATTGCACATGTACCGGAAGCTGCAGCTGCAGCTGCAAGGTTCAAGGTGCCTAATAATACATTGCCAATTAAAATTAACGATTTGTTGATGTCAAATTAGAAGAATAGGATGCTTACCTTGTGAGAGAGTTCCAAGGAGGGCAAGGTCTTCCTGAAGCTTCTGGTTCTTTCTGGTGCATGCTTTTCAATGATGAGGGAGGCAGCTACTTGGAATTCTTTGCTGCATATCTCGCACTGGACAAGCTTTGAGTGCACAGGAGGCATAAAAAAGAGAGCAAACGGGACAGTGGGATAGTGTATAGATGATTTTTGAAGGGAAAGCAAGAGGATGCTTTGAGGACCCAATGATTCAGAGCTGAACGGTATCCATGAGGCTTGCAATGCTATTGTGATGAAATTGCAACTCCACAATAAATTGTAATCTTATCTCAATCTCTATTTTGATAACACTACAAGCATGCCTGATTGGAATAAGCGAACCAGTTTTCCGACACATCCTAGTGAGGGTGGAAAATTCCAAGTGGCTATGTAAGAATTCAAACAGCACCAACTTTAAACAACCTCACACTCTCAGTAGCAGCTGGAGTATAACATTTGTAAACAGTGTCAGCCACAGTGCTTGACAACACCAGAGTATGAAAAAAACTACATGTAGCCCAACATTAGGGTTGGCCATATACATAGTAAAGCCATTTTTGATGATTCCAGATACTGCCTTATATGGTACTGCCTTCTCCTAATCAAGGTAATGTACCATGTGTTCCTACCTTCCTAGAGATCCGGCAGTGTGCTCAAGAGAAGTTTGGTGTATATATCCACTGTCACAGCTGCATGGTGGACTTGCTTGTGTCCTCATGCGACTGATGCTTACCCTGGCTTTTCACAGATCAAGAAAGTGGGTGTGAAGTGCTCCTACCCATTTGATGTCTAATTCAAACTACTGTGCCATTGACCATAATTCCTCTAGGCAGCAGCTGCATCAAGGCTTCTCCATTTGGCAGTCCCTCCACTGACAGGGTCAACTGCCATGACATTAACATGGGAGAGAGCAGTGGTGAGGGAGAGTGCATGCAAATGAGTGCACTGGCACATGCACACATGGACTATCTGTCTGTGTGTGTACATGCACTCGTGTGCATGCTTGAGCAGGTTGGGTGATGGGGAGAGCATGCATGCATGCGTGGACTAGCCATTCATGTGTATACATGCACTTGCATGTGCATGAAATGAGATGGTGAGGGAGAGCATGTGTGTGTGTGCACACTTGAGTGGGTTGGGTGATGGGTGAGCATGGGTGAGTGGGTGGTGTGCATGCTTGCATGCTTGTGCAACAGGGGGATGGTGGGGTGGTGACACAAGAGTGGCTGCCAGTGGATAGGTGGGTGCCTTTGCAATGTGCACACAGTGGGGGTGGTGACTCTGGTGAGCGCTGTAGGTGACATGGGTTGGACATGCATGCTGGCATGCTGGGGATGCAGGTTGGCCATTTGCCTGCAGTGTGTGCCAGGTGGACAGGCATTGTGCTGTGTGTGCATGCTGTGGTGGATGGGATTGTCTTGATCTCTTGCAGCTGGAACAGTGTGATCGCACAAGTGTTGCCTGACCTATTTACCATGTATATAGCTAACCCTAATGTTGGGATACATGTAGTTTTTTTCATGCTCTGGTGTTGTCAAGCACTGTGGCTGATACTGTTTACAAATGTTATACTCCAGCCACTACTGAGAGTGTGAGGTTGTTTAAAGTTGGCGCTGTTTGAATTCTTACATAGCCACTCGGAATTTTCCACCCTCACTAGGATGTAGCCTCACACTCAAAGTAGTGGCTGGGTATGAGCCTGATTAGTTATAGGCTTTTGCAGACACAAGAAAGGTAGATGTGGCATGTGATGCTCAACAGTCTGGTACAGTTTGCCTTGTGCAATCATAGTACTGCTCATAATGAGATGGTAGTGATCCAGGTGCGATGGCCAATGGAGTGTGTACATATGTATACTGATATAGCTTACAGGAGTGCTCTCAGGCTGATGGTGAGAGAATATACATGCTGAAGTAAAGATAGATGTGACTGTCTTTGACTGAAAGGCGAGTGATTTCACCTTGCCAGTACTCTGTAGAAAGATGGTGCTGTAGAATACTCAGTATGTCACTATAATATTAGGATGGTAAATAAGTGTACCTGTAAAATACTCAGTATGTCACTGAAGTAAAACTAAGGTAAGGATGGTCTGATGTAGGTACTGCTTAAGTAAGCAGGTAATACCAAATATGGAATAAAGAATCCAACATACTCTCAGGCTTTTTCATGTGCACCTTCAAAGTATCAACTCTTGATGCTTCCTCTGTTAGTGCTCAAACCCTGGTGATGTCCTCAGATTCACCAGCATGAGGATGGAGTTTGAGATCTGAGGCATTTTAAGTGTCTCCCTAGTGTAGAAAGTGAAGGTTGTGTTGTAGTATGGGTCCTTGAGAGCCTGAATGCCATATTCTTGGTGTGTATGGGCTTCGAAAATCTCGGAAAACTTTTCTGTCACCCTTGCAATTGGAAAGACAGAGAACATCCTCTCCTCCAGGAGACACAGAACAATGTGCAGCAGGAAATTGGCTATATTTTTACCATTCTTTTCATTCTGGGCAATCTGGGCTGGCAATTTGGACACAACTGAAACAATCCTAGAGCATAGCTCCTTAGGTTGCCAACAGATCCTTGGACTCATAGGGAAGAGATGAGAGTAGGCTTGTTAGGCCAAGAGAGTCCTTCTTATAGTGCTTTAGAGGTAAACACCAAGAGAACTAGACTGGAGTTCTCTGGTGTTGGCATTGAGCCTTAAGTGTTACAGAAATCCCCTGGATGTCCGAGGCCGAGGAACACGAGTTCGCCTCATGGGTTTCTTCTGCTTTTCCTGACGACCCCGATTCCGATTTCCTCTGTTTCTTCGATTTGCCTTCTGATTCTTTTGACCCATAGACGGAGTCCCGTTCACGTTCTGATCTTCTATTCCAACCGGGACTCCTGATTCTTTGGGCAGTCTGCAGTATGTCTTCCTTTTGTTCCGTTCCGTTCCTTTCCGTTCCTCCCCTTGACCCAATTCCCTTTATGGACGCATCCCCTTTTAGAACAGCGTTCCACTGTTCCATTTCCCCTTTAGGACTTCTTATTCGAAGTGCGCTCATACGTATATAAGCGCCCAGTGTACTTGTACTATTCCCCAGTTAGTTCTACGCAATACAAGTGTAGTATCTAGCCCAATCTGCTTGTGGACTCGCAAGTCTACTTGTCGAGACCCTTCTCATAGTCTCTTCACCTACCAAGCGCAGTAGACTCTTCGATTCCACCTCGCGCTGCAAGGGTAACATAGGACCTTGGGCAGAAACCTTCCAACTTTCTCCGTCGTTCGTCACGTGACTCCTCCGGATAAAGCTAGGTTCTACGCTTAGCATAACAAAAGAACTAACTGCTTTTCCGTCCCTACCATTCGGTAGAAGGACGAGATCATCCCCACCACCACGCGTAGGATCAACCTTGAACATCTCCTCCATGGACAAGAAAGAGATGAAGAAGACTCCGAGCGTACCTCTCAAACCAGATCTACTCCTCCTCCACCAGAACTCCCACCAGTTCATAGAGAACCGACTCCGCGTCCTTCTCATACGAGTTCAGGCAGGTGTATACCTGGCCCCTCGCATTCGCCAACCCCCTCCCACTCTCCATTGATTCGCGCTCCGGCTCTTCCTCCTTCCCGCTCTCCTTCTATCCAACACTTCCTTTCCAACTCTCCTCGCCGTGATCCGACACCTCCACCATCTGACTCTCCATCTGATGAAGAATACCATTCTGACGACGACGACATGGCTGACGAACGTCAAGCTATTGGGGCCGAACTCAAGGCCAGACTGCCAGACGACTTCTCTGGCAGGGATGAGGACACTGAACGATGGGCACTCGCCATGGAGGCATACTTTCAGATGTCTCCACGATTTAGCACCGATAAGATGAAGATCCTCACTCTCTGTAACAAAATGAGTAGGGGACGCGGTGCTATCTTCTCTGAGGGCTGGTTGAAGAAGATGCTGAACCCAGACGTATCAGCAATAGAGAAGACCATGGAGAAGTTTTCGGACAACTTCGCCCAGGTTTTCTTCCCCTCAGATCGAATGGGCAAGGCTCGCGCAGCCTTAGGCAACATATGCATGGAAGGACTACCCTTCAAAGGAGATTTCCATGGATTCCGCTCTGCTTTCGAACTCGAAATTGTTACGCTAAGCGTAGAACCTAGCTTTATCCGGAGGAGTCACGTGACGAACGACGGAGAAAGTCGGATGATGTCTGCCCAAGGTCCTACGTTACCCTTGCGGCGCGAGGTGGAAT
>JBBPNN010000866.1:0-14732 GCA_038090935.1 Hortiboletus campestris | reverse complement strand
ATTTGATTGAGATCCTGGTCATCAGTTCAAAAGCTCAAAAACCCTTTCCATGGTATTGCTGTTTTAAAATGCCTATATCTCCATAGTGTGTGGACCAAATCACATGGCCTAGGGAGCAATCTTGTGGCCAGGGGCATGTACCATTTATAACTCCACCTAAGCTAAGCGAAATTCCCACAGGGTTTGGCAGTGCGCGAAGTGCACTGCCATCAGGGTTAGTATGGAAAGGGTTTTTGGAGTCACTGTAATTAGAGAAATGAGTGATGTATAGAGTCATTGTTTATATTTACTTTATTTGGCACAAGTGTCATATACTGTGCCAACCCCTAGCACACTCCAGCCCTCTGGGCACAACTCTGCTCCTTAGGAGCGATCTCTGTTTTGTTCTCTGTCTATATGTACCTCTGTTCCTCCGGACCTCTGTATCCTGACTAATCCTCTTTGACACTTTCTGCTTACAATACTCCTTGTTCCATACTTAGTTTAGCTCTGATTCTTAAATACCTCCGACCTGTGCATACACAGCTCCAGCATTTGTCTCGCCGGAGCACAGCACCGGCTTTCCTACTCTCCGACCTCTGTCTCAGTCATCCTATTATTAATACTGTACTTTCCTCCATATATATACTCTTAGATACTCCGTGTACAGTAGCTTGATTATCAACTAGGACAGACTCCTGTTCTTCCATCTCCTCTGTTCCTCTTTGCTCCAAAATACAGGACACGAATGACAGCAAGGGTGCAGCACATAAGCTGAAGCTGAAGTCCTATCCATCCGCATGAACTCCAGAGTTGCATGGTCCCTAAGAACAAGCTACGAGGCTCTTTAGCGACTTTTTTTTTGACTCTTACAGATTTAATTTCCATTAGCCTGGGAGATTACCTGGTAGACTTGCAGATACTTGGTAATGTTCACAGATTTGACTTTCAGAAATCATGCCCTCTCCTCGAAAGTCCAAAAGGGTTAAATTCACCAACCATAAAAATGGTAGCTCAAGGCATCAATCCAGCAGTACTGGTCAAATGGTGGTATGGACTCCTTGGAAGACTCAAAGAGGAAATGTTATGTATACAGAGGTTGATGCTGGACCTTACTACAGACTATCCCGTGATGAGTCAAAGACACCCAAGAGAAAAACATTCAGGAAGTCTGGAGATGTCTCAGCTAGCATACCAGACATTAGCATGGATGATGATTGCATCCTGGATTTCACAGATTCTAGTGAATTCATACCAAGGAAAGGCAAGATATAGTGCTTGATTGATCTTGTGATTTTTTGTCTCACCAAATCAATTCCATGGAGGGCCAAATATCTGGCTATCATTCTGGAAGGGGAAAGACCTTGCCCTTTCCTTTATGGCTGCTGTGGCTGCAGGAATGTGGAAGGAATTTACCGGTGCCTTTCCTGTTATGGAGATAGGTTGTGGTGCCAATCCTGCATCATAAAAGCTCACCAAACTCTACCATTCCACAAGATCCAAAGGTGGACAGGAGAATTCTACAACACAGTTGCTCTAAAAAATCTGGGTTTTTCTTTGAACTTAGGACATGGTGGCGATCCTTGCCCTCAAAATATGGTAGATGATGAAGGTCAACAGTTCTTTGAGCAACTGACAGTGGTGGACTCTACTGGTATATTTATTCATCAAGTCTGGTGTCTTCTTTCTAGATAATATCAGTAGAAACGCTAAGAAACACTTACCAGACAACCAATCTTATCTCCACAGATAGTAAACCTGAAGTGAGGTGAAGGGAGTACTCTTCCCTGGTCGAGTTGATACTAGAAACAAGTATCAATCTCATAGAAAGGGGTTGACTATCAGGCTCATGGTTTGTTTGTCAATCTTCAACAAGGTTGAGGGGATTGGGGTTCAGCAACACGTTGAGGGTCTGGGTTTCTGTTGGGGTGGTGTACAAAATGTACTAGTTAGTTGGATAATGGTCTAGACAACTCTTAGGTTGCTAGGAGAATACTTTGTAGCGACTAGGGTTACTTCCCTAGGATGCACTCTTAATGACTTCCAATTAGCTCCAGCTGATTAGAAATGCTCAATTGGATAGGTAGCGTTAATATGCTTCACTCTCACTACTGATTCTCACACATCACTTAGACACACAGAATAGTCTTTCCTAAACTGATTCTATTATGCACTAAGGAGTTGGCAATCAGCTTAAATGCTCGACTCGACCCTTTTCCAAGGTACTAATGAACTATTAGGTCTCCCTACTAGCTGGGGATCTATTTCCTTTAGTTGCCTGCTTAGGGGTTTTCTCCCTAAAGGTGTTCTAACTGACCCTGTACTAAGGGATTCAGTATACTCCTAACTATGGGTCTAAGTAGCTCTATTTATAGCGTGGGAATTACTCTACACAGCCTCACTGTCTGTTTGTAGAGGGGTACACTTGTGAGCACTTATTGGTTGAGATTTACTCAAGTAGGAACCTTTTTCCTAAAAGAGGGAACCTTCCAAATGGGGCTGAATCGCGCTCCCTATATAGTAATTTACATGTGGCTGTGCTACCTTCGGTTCCGAGGTGGCTGTGCCAAGATATGACTCATATTGACTCATACTGACTCACTTTGACTTATCCTGGCAGAAAATGACTTGCAATGAGCTGAAAATAGCATTTGGCTTGGCAATGACTCATGCTGTGCAGGTCACATGATCATTTTGCTAGTCTAGGGGCAGTGCTTTGGTTAGTCCTCATTTGACTCACTTTGACTCATTATGACTCATTTTGACTCATGCTGTGCATGGTCACATGATCTGAGTCAGGTGATTCGCAACTGAGGTCACATGCTCCATTTGCTTCTCTGACACTTGGCTAAGTACTTAAGGGTAAAAGAGATATTAAGAAAATGGTTTGCTACGTACTTGTAGGTAGTAACAAGAGTATGTTGGGAGACATCATTCTATTTCTCCACAACCTGTGGATGAACAAATAAGGAAAAATAGAGGTATATACTAGAGACTATGGTCTATATGTCCCTCACTTAGCTAAGCATTTTTACCGTGGGAATAAGGTAAAAACTCAAATCTCGGGTCAAATGTCTAGTATCACATATACAATAACTATGTACCTGCATCCAAACATTTTGGTGCAGGTCACTGGTGGTGTCTGTGCCATGAAAAAGAGTCTGGGGAGAATCATATTCAATGGTTACGAGCTCATCTTTTTCCTGCCACTACAATCAGGCCCAAAACCACTTTCACATTTGATGTGCTGGATCATTTTCTGATTGATTCATTGGAATGCAAGACAGCTGCAATGAGCTTCTACCAGAAGCTTAGGAGGCTGACAGATAATGCCTTTCCACACCAATTACCAGTAAGTTTATATGTCTCAAGGAATTATCTAATCTGTTTGGATTTTTTGAAACTCCAGGATCAGTATCGTGAGCTACTCAGGATCTCTAGAATTTGGAGGGACTTGAAAATAAGAAAATGGGCAGGGTTTGGGCATGAAACAGACTGAGAGCCTGATTCAGGTGATCTAGCTATATTCTGTGCTGCCTGTCTCCAGCCTGGCATCAATCTTCCTCCTCGATGGAAAGAAAAGTATGTCGAGTAAGTGCCTTCAACTATGCATGTAAATCATAGATTTAAATCTATGGCTCATGAATCCAGCAATACGGTTGCCCTTTGATATGTGGTAGATGGGAATTTTACTGCCCAGCATATGAAGATGAAACATCCAGAAGCAGATGTTCTTCTATCCGATGGACTAGGATACATGGTTCAAGACTGCCTTTATCAGGAGCATGTGAAGTCAGCAGCTGATAACAAGGAGGTGATTCTTTTTAACCGTGTTATGGTATTCGGCTAGGATTAATACTCAATTCTTCTCTTTAGAAGTCCACATATCAAAACCATAGAGCAGTCAACGCTGCCAATGCAAAAAGGTCCAATCTAAAAGCAACAGGAATAGGAGCTGTGGCCTGTGCCCGCCATGGTTGTTTTCTCCCCCACTCAGTGGTTGACTTCTACAAGGGAGAGCAGTAGGTGCCTTCAGAATTTAGCCTAATGGCCAGACTAATATAGAATGTTTAGACAAAAAAATATTGATTACTCCATTTGCAAGGCACTTTCATATCACTCTGAGGGGGTACAAAAGGCTATCATCATTTATGATGTGGCTTGCCAATGGTACAAGAAATTCAGAAGTCGGGTCAAGTCTTACAGAAACTTGGTCTTACCCAGCAACTTGAAAATTGTACCTGTGGTGGGAAAATTCCACTTGAGTGCTCATAAATTGGAATGCTTTGCAAGATTTAGTTTTATGTTCATTTCCAGAGCAGGATGTGTAGATGGGGAAATTTTGGAGACTTTATGGTCTTCCTTTAATAAAGTGTCTCCTAGTGCCTGGTCAATGTCTTTGGCTCATCAACAGGAACTCTATGATGACAATATGAAGGATTCCAATTGGAAAAAGTTGGTTTCATTAGGTACTTTCTTTCCCTAAGTCAGATACATGTAAGGGAAAATGCTGATGGTAGCAACTTTTTAGTCAGATCACTTTGTAAGAAGCACAAAACAGCATCTGAAGGGGTTCAGGAAACCAAGGGTCCCTTTGAGGAACTGACTGTGGCTTTGGATCCCAAAAAAGTCCAGGGTTGGCTTAGAGAGGCCAAGGAGGCAGAATCAAACAGGGGTGAGGCTTAGGTGATCTATAGTTTGAAGATGGATAGAGGTTGGTATCTGGTTAATGAAGATATCAATGGCTTACTTGCTAAATGACTTTTTTCAGCACCAACAATGAGGGAAATGCAGTTGGACTTGCAAGAATCTGGACATGTAACATCAGGTGAAAAAGGATCAGTGGTATGGTTGGTGGGGGGGAATTAGCATCCAGGATGCTCAGTAAGGATTCAGCTATCTAAGGGGGTGGGGTCTGATAAAACATTTTGCAGAGATGCATTACGGGCTGAAATTAGATGTCTGCCAAGCCAGCCCACATCTTTACAAAAATCCAAGGTGGCAGAAAGATGTCAGAGGTTGGCTGCTAGAATTGCCAAGTTCAATCAAACAGCAGAATCTTGGATGGATGAACATGACGAAGGTGAAATGGAATCAGTGGCCATCTCTAATGATGATCCTGTCTTTTGTAGGGAGGAGAATGGGGAGATCATGAAGGAGAAAAATGAAGAAGAGTTCTGGAAGAATGGGACTGATCAGATAGATGCCTTGGATGGCTGGGCTGATGAAGATGAAGAAGTTGTGGCAGAGGACAACCCTGAATGTCTCAAACTGCACCTGCCATCTGAGATGGGTCATTTTCAAGCTGACCAATTGGATAGAGCTAACCTGGTGAAGGAAGATATTCAACTACGTATTGGGCAGGTCAATGATAGCCTGGAAGACCTTAGGACTCGTTTGGGTTACAAGGCAATCTTGTATAGAATTAACTTCAGAAGTGCAGCATCTGTCCAGGAAGCTACAAGATCTAAACAGGAGATCAGAAGAATGGTTCTGAAGGTTAACAAGGATGTGAGAAGATTTCAAAGGGGAAGGGCGGCTCTTGTTGCTTTAAAAGCTTCCAAAGAAATCTTGGACAAGTTCCCTCCTATTACCTTGGAGGACTTAGCAGTTAATAAGGATGTGACAGAGGAGAACTGACTAGGGCAAAGTTCCCATGTACTACCGTGGTTTTGGAGGACTGGTGCACAAGACCTGACATCATCCAATATCTGGAATGAAGAATGTAAGTGTTTCTTGATGTATATTTGAAGGGGTGCAATAATTTTCCCAAAGTTTATAGAGTCAACTGGCTAAAAGCTAGAGCAAGGTACCTGAGATGGTCTGAAGAGTTAGAAATGGTGCAGCATGAAATGTCATGGACCATACTGTGGTTCAAACACCAGAAGGAGACTTGGGTAAAGAGAAGAAATGATAGTGGAGAGACTGGGAAAAGAGCATATGCTGCCAAGCAGGTCAGTTTGTGGAAAAGATTTAGGGAAAAGGCAGAGATGGACTTTGCTGAGTATATCTAAGAGGATTTGTGGAAGAACAATTAACCAAAATTTCATCATCCACCTTGGAAGGCTGATATTGGCCAACATTGGTTTTATGGTGGGAATCAATTGTAGAGTATTGTGAAGAAGGATGTGGCCGATATCCCTTTTGCAGCACACAAGTCACAAATATAGTGTTGGCCAACAATGACTCTTGGAAAACAAATGGCTGATACTGGTTCTGAGATTCTTTTCTCTTGTGGAACTAGTATTGGCCAACATGGAGTTCTTCCTATGGTCAGCCAAGCTCACTTTAATGGCTTTTGTGTTTCATACAATGACAGTCAGCTGACCTGGGGTCATCCTAAAAATGACACTTAGGAGACAGGCAGCCAACACTGGTTCTATGATTCTTATTTCTCATGGGATTAGTATTGGCTGATGTGTAGTTCTCCCCATGATTGGCCTAGCTCACTTTAATGACTGTGGTGTTTCCTACCCCACACTTAGGAGACAGGCAGCCAACACTGGTTCTATGATTCTTGTTTCTCATAGAGCTAGTGTTGGCTGATGTGTGATTCTCCCCATGATTGGCCGAGCTCACTTTAATGACTGTGGTGTTTCATACCACTGCACTTAAGAGACAGGCAGCTGACACTGGTTCTATGATTCTTGTTTCTCGTGGGACTAGTATTGGCCAATGTGTGGTTCTCCCCATGATTGGCCGAGCCCACCCTAATGACTGTGATGTTTCCTACTGCCACACTTAGGAGACAGGCAGCTGACACTGGTTCTATGATTCTTATCTCTCATTGGACTAGTATTGGCTGACATGGAATTCTCCCTGGGGTCGGCCAAGCGCCCTTTAATGACTGTGGTGTTTCATACAACTATCATCGGCTGACCTGGGGTCATCCCAAAAATGACTAAGGGAAGACAGGCGGCAGACACTTGTTCTATGGTTCCTACCTATCATGGGACCAGTATTGGCTGACATAGGGTTCTCCCTCTGGTTGACTGAGCCCTCTTTGAGGGCTTTCAGGTTTCACACAACTGCGGCCAGCTGACCTGAGGTCATCCCAAAAATAACTCTGGAGAGATGGGCAGCTGACACCTATTCTATGGTTCTTATTTATTGTGGAACTAGTATTGGCTAATATAGAGTTCTCCATATAGTTGGCTGAGCTCCCTTTAATGGCTTGGGTGTTTCATACAACTGCAGTCACAGCCAACCTGGGGTCATCCTAAAAATGACTCTTAGGAAACAAGCAGTCTACACTCATTCAATAGTTCTTATCTATCATGCGGCCAGTATCAGCCAACATGTGGTTCTCCCTGCAGTCAGCTGAGCCCACTTTATTTGTAGGATAGCAGTTGGCCGACCTGGGGTCATCCCAGTTGTTGGCTAACCTCCATGGGGAGTATGTTTTCCTAATAAATAACCCCAAGATAGATGACTCGATTTAACTCAATCCCTATGGTAGCACACATTACATATTTGACAGATATACTCAAGGATTATCTTTTACATGCCCCTCATAATATTGATGTCCCTATTGTAGCTCACATTATTTGGCAGATATATCTATCACCTTGGGTTCCTCCTTATATATGTGTTCCTATTGCAGCTCCCATTATTTAACAGATATATCCATGGGTTACTTATTGCCTAGGGTCACTCTTGATATATATGTCTCTATGATATAGCTCACATTATTTGGCAGATAGATCTGTGAATTATCTATTGTCTAGGGGCCTTCCTTAATATATACAGTACTAGACCTAGTATTGTGAGGACTGTCAAGATGGTGAGTGGGGAGCTGATCAGCAGGTTTCTTGGTGATGTCCATCTTTCCCTTCCCTTCCCTATCCACCTTCTTCTCCTGCACCTCACCATTCTCTGGTATGACCTCAATCCTCTCATCTTCCATTATCTTCCCATCAACCTCCATCCCTTTCTTTTCCTCACTCTGCTCACTCCATTTCTCTCCTTCCTCACTCTGCATACTTCCTTTCTCTCCCTTCTCACGGTGCTCATTCCCTTCTTTTTCCTGCTCTTCCTCCACCACCGTACCCTTTACCACTGCCTCATCCTCAACATTCTCCAGCCTACCCAATATGCCATTAATAATGTTCAAGACTTTTCCCACCTTCACAAAACCAAGCCTGGATTCTGCCAACCAGGGTGGACAGTTTTTATCACCTGGTTCTGCCTCTTGACCTCTCCAGCAGTTACATAGAAGCAAGCCCAAACCTAGAACCACAGTAGTATCTCTATTTCAATCCATAAATCTGGCTTTGTCAAAGAGAGAAACTGCACTTTGAAAGGCTGCAGGAGAAGTATGAATGTTGGGGGGCAAGTAATTGCTGCTCCAAGACCAAGAGGCCCACTTTGGAAGGGTTGGCTTAATAGAGTCTCTTTGTTGTGCCTGCACAAATTGAGTCACTGTCCAAAAGAGGGGGGAAAACATACAAATATGGGAAGACCACTCAGCTGATTGAGCAATGTCACATAATCTCTATCTTTTGACAGAGATTGCAAGAAAGCCACACGGTTGACTTGTGCAGCTGGACTTCCTGGCTCTGCCTGCATAGGCAACTTGTTGGAGCTTGAGGCAGGCTGTGAAACAGGGGAGGTCACTGTCCTGACCTTTTTTGGCTGTGATGGGCCAGCAGATGGCTCTCTATTATCCTCATCCTCTGTTGCTTCATCAATCCCAACATACAGTACATACGCTTCTTCTTGCTTGGTAAATGATGGTGGACTTTAGGCAATGAATTGTCAGCCAAATCAACAGATCTTGCTCTGATGAATTGCATCACAGGGACACCGTCTCATACCCATTGTTCCCAGACCTTCCAGAGGCGTTTGATTTCTGCCTTAGTGAACTTCGAAGGGTCAGTGATGTTAAACTCATCAGGAATACATTCCATGTTGAGATACTCATCAGGTTCCTTGGACAATAGTAACCAAGAAACGACAATCTTCTCCCTTCGAGTCACTTTAACTGCACCACTTTAATTAGTGGTACAATCAGCAAAAAAAAAAATTCCACCATAAGCCTTTCGGAACACCTCCCAGACAACATCTTGACAAGCCTTCAGATGACCCCCTTGATGAGCAGGCCAAGTGGGATTGCCATTATTGTCAGTGGATACCAGAGGCCTTGAATCCCTGTTGTCAGCCTCACTATTGCTGTTATCTACATTTTTGATGAAACAAAGATCAGAGAATAAATAGTATTGCATACCTGCACCTCTGAGGTAGTCTGCTAACATCTCACTTCCTTCCATGCTCCATTTCTTGGTGTCAACAGAGAAAGTTGAAAAATTATTTGAGCATTCATCAGAACCATCCGACTCAATACTTGTAATAGGCTTGTCAGTCAGCGAATTTAACAACTTGAACACTCACATCATGGTCTTGACATTATTACCTGCCTGATATCCCAGTAACACCACAGCGTGGACTCCCATGGTCCTTCATATGCTATTGATGTAGTCTGTGGTCGTCTTTTTCAGGTTCTTCTTATGATACCTATTCTCAAACATTGAATAGTGGACTACACCAAAAAGAAAATACTTATGCAGTTTGTTTTCTGTCATCCTGCATTCCAATCTTATTCCATTTTCGAGCAGTGGCTTCAGCTTCCTCCCTTTTGTATCACGAAGCATCATTCCACCACTGGTGAGCACCGTTCATGAATTTACCAAATGAATTCTTGTCAGTTGAATCACAACCTTGTCGATCCTGCTTCAGGATTTCATTCTTGAACAATTGACAGGCAGCATGGTAGGCATCTCAAGGCCGGCGGTACTGACCAGCCTCAGTAGGTCAAGCAGCTGTCTCATGATCCTCAGCAGTTACAACCTTGTCAGCATGAGTCTTGTGCTCCCAAATTAGATGTTGTTCCTCCACCCGATCATCCTCATCCAAGTAGCCAAGAAATTGTTGTCAAATTGCCTTCCAACAAAGCTATCAGCTTCTTTGGGTAAGATAGTTAGCGACTTACCAGGCAGAAAGGCTTTGGAAACTCCAGATCACCATCTTTGTAATCAGGGTGGGTCATGAGAGCAGCCTTGCAGGCAGCCAGAACACGTTCTCATCATATAGAATCACCTTGTGCAGCAATGAAGGCATCAAGGAAAGATTCCAGGGTGCCACTGCATACAACAGTCCAATCAGCAGGCATTGTGAGGTTGGGATAGTGGGGTGGCAACAAGGTGGTGAAACAAAAGTCAAGGAAAGCCAAACATGTAACACATACTGCACACATCACATGATATCAGATCAACAAACTATGATACCAGTTTTGTCATGCCCTGTGATATCAGATCAATGAACCACAATACTGGTTTCGTCACTTCCCATGATATCAGATCAATGGACCACAATACCAGTTTCTTCATGCCCAGCACATCACCTAGTCATTTATACCAAACATCAAATCAACTGAGAGGCAACAACATAAGACCAAACAATAGCAAAAAATAAATAAAACTACCATGACAACTTCAATCAGCATGAGACACCTTGGGCATGCAACACCTCAGAGCCTGCAGGACAGACAACAGTGAATGAGTGTGCATTAGTCACCCTTTTGCCCTCAACCCAGCCACAACTCTTCCCTCAACACTCAAACCTATAGCCCTTGTTTTCTTGCAAAAACACTGAAACCCATGCCTTGAAAATCCTGCATTGTGGGCATTGCAAAGGCAGAGATTTGCCCCACGGCTGAACATCCTTGTGACACCACATGTATTGAGTGACCTCAGCTGCGATATGGATGATGGCAGTATGCCTGCCCAAAGATGCAGCACACTTGAGGTTATGCTGGATGGCTTGACTGAACTTGAACCCTTCAATGATGATGGACTTTGATAGATTCATGAGAAACTCAGTGGTCTTGTGTGGAACGAGGTGTGGGGCATCAAATGCCACTGCATTTGACACATGCAAGCTACAAAAGAATTAGATACATCAATCATGCATATACATGACTTACTTGGCTAAACTGGTGCAGAGTGCTTTTCGGGATTCCCTCTCGAGCACCAAGGAGCCACAAGCAAGGATAAAAACAGTTGAACCTTGCAGAACTTGCTTCCAAGGACCCCAAATGCACTCGAGCCACTATGCCAACATGTCATGGTAGATTGCAAATGAGTTGGTGATAACATACCTGATCCACAGATGCAGCAACATACTTCTTCATCTCGTTGTAACCCAGGAATAGATCCCCCGTTGCTTGGTCTGTATGGTCAGTAAGTACCACTAAAACTTGCTCATATTGCGAGAGTTGAGTTAGGATGCTTGCCACCTTGACCGACCAGGCATCGATAGCGGAGTCCATTTCTAGATCAAACGGTACCTCCAGAACCTTCAACCCTTCCTTCAGAAAGAAGGATTGGAGAGTTTTGCAAATGATCGCAAAGTGCCCAAGACATGTGAGCCCTTCTACATAAAAGTGGATGAGGAGTGTGGATGGCGTTTTGATGTGAGTATGGGTAGCAAGTTCAAACCTACCCTGGATGTTGATGAATGTAGAGAGGACAGCGTGGCCATTGTGCATAAAGCCCTGTAGCATATATGAAACAAAGCACGAAATTAGTTGTGGAATACTCACATAGTAGGGAGCGTCAGCTTGGGTGCGCTGTTCCTGCCACCAATGGCAAGCAATGCAAGTGAAGTGGACAGCAGCATCATGAACCATGTCCATCACATCCTCCTTGAGGTTGAGGCACAGGGCACAGACAACACGTCCACATCCTACCTCTCTGCACTTGAAGAGAGTGCTGCCATCCTCACAGAGGGTGCAAAACTGTAAGTAAGTTAGGTCGTTAGTAAACCGAACATGAGTGAACATGTATTGTTGCACACCTCACTCTTGCATGCATTCTCTACTGGGCGAACGTGTTTCTCACCACCACTCATAGCAGACAGGCCAAGAATCTTGCACTTGGCACTACTGCCAGTCGTCTTCTTTGTGGTTTGTCAAGTGGGATGGTTGAGCTCAGCGGAGAGTGGTTCTGTGGAAGGCGGCAGTTTAGTGGCATGTACCAACAGAGTCTGAAACGCCACATTAGTGGCACGTACCAACGGAGTCTGAAATGCCACATTAGTGGCATGTACCAATGGAGTCTGAAATGCCGCATCAGTGGCACATACCAACAGAGTCTGAAATGCTGCATCAGTGGCAGTGGCAGTGATGGGCCTGGCAGTGACCTAGCATTTCCCGACTTGGCTTCTTCCGACTCAGTAAGCGGCTATAGCTGGCTTCAAGCCGATCACCAGACTCCCACAGTTTTTGCTGACCGAAGTCGACTCTGAGTCAACTTCTAGTTGGCTTAGGATGGTTCCATAGTAGAAAAGAACATAAGCAATGGATAAATTCATATCAATAGTACAAAAATAGTCTACAATCTACAGTAGGACAACCCAGTGTTGGCCTACCCCAGTCCTGTGATGCAGAAGTAGTGTTAAAGGAAGCTTGGCCAATAGCAGGGAAACCCCTTCCTCGGCTAATTCTGACCTTATGATATTAAATAGAAACCATATAGTAGAACCAGCATTGGCCGCTTGTCCTCAATCAGGGCTGTCGGCTGACACTTCATTGGTAGCTGACCTACTTGTAAATGCAATATCAGCTGACCCATCTATTCACAATAACATAAGCTACAAATAAGAACATACAGTAAATGGTTGAGGAAGCCTAGCAAGAAGTACTGTATTGGGGTTCTGATTATGCTTGATCATATTATGTCTTTGCTGGTGTTTATGTACTTTGGCATTCTACCTTCAAACTACGTAATGTAATCTTTATTCTCAGAAATGACAGCGTTAGGAACTGAATTTGGCCAATATTGGGTTTGCAGCACACAAGTCATTAATGTGATGGCCAATGACGGCTACAGGAGACTTATGGCTGACTGTGGTTCTATGGTTTCTATTTACTACAGGAATGATATTGGCCAACGTGCAGTCATGTCCAATTGTCGGCCGACCTTGCTTTTGTGTATGCTTTGCTTTGTAACTAATATCAAAATGGCCAACTCTGATTCCATGATTACTACAGTATTTATCACAGACCAAGCATTGGCTGACGTGGGGTATGCCCAACTGTCAGCCAACCTTGCTTTTGTGTATGCTTTTCTTTGTAACTAACACCAAAATAAGTCACTTGAATTAACTAATCCCTGTGCCAGCTTACATTATTTGATAGACATACGCATGGTTTACTTTATTGCCCAGGGTCACTCCTAATGTATATGTCCCTACTCTATTGTAGCTTACATTATTTGACAGATATGTATATCCATGAGTTAGTTATTGTCTAGGGTCACTCCTAATATATGTCCCTATTATAACTCACATTATTTGGCAGATATATTCATGGATCATATATTGCCCTGGGTCTCTTGTTAATGTATGTCTGTATTGTAGCTCACTTTACTTAACAGATATACTCAAGGGTTATTACCTAGGGTCACTCCTAATATATGTGTTCCTAGGGATTATCTATTGTTCAGGGTCCCTCCTTAATATAATATGTATCTATTGTAGCCCACACTGTCCGGCAGAAATTGTGGCCCATTTAGGTAGATGAATGATTCCATGCAGATGGTAGGCCAATATTAGTTTTATGGAATGCAGCTCCAATCGGCTGACACTCACTTGATAGAGCTCTGTATGTTATCATGGAACCAGCTTCGGCCTATCCAATGACTTCTAGCAAAGGCGGCCAACCCCAGTTTTACATTTATGTATCCTTCATGATACTGGTATCGGCCTGTTAGTCCTCAGGTAGGACATTTATATGCTGTGTCAGCAATATAGTATCGGCCAAACCCAGAATACTAATTAGCTGGTCCCATTAGTGCAACATTCCCCACCTTGTTCCAGATGCCATTTCTGTGACACTGGCCTCCCCTATTTCATGTTCCATCGGCCGGTGAGCCACTGGAGCTTGTTTCATGAGGTTTTGTACCATTGGGTAGACCTACTTTTGTGAGGATGGTTGACTGAACTATGTGAGTTCCTAGCTGAGAATGCACTGGAGTATGCGAATCAAGGTCAGCATCCATTCTTTCTCTCTTCCAATCTTCTCAGTGATACTGAATTGGGCATCACTACAGGCTGGGGAGGTTATGTTCGGGTGAGTGACAGTATTGTCTGCTTAAAACAACCCTAAAGCGTAGCTTAGGTTGCCAACAAGAGACTTGGACTCAGAGAGAGATGAGGAGGAGACTTGTCAGGTCAAGAGAGTTCTTCTTAAAGTACTTTAGAGGAAAGCACCAAGAGAACTAGACTGAGGTTCTTTGGTGGTGGCATCGAGCCTTAAGTACCTACTGGAGGTATGTACATGTTTGGAGTGTATCTAACGATCCGGAGACAAATGGGAAATAGGGCATAGGGTAGAATCAGAAATGAAAGACATAAGGCCAACACACGGTGTGGCAGAATGGAAGAGAAGCATAAATGTGAGGGAAAACATGTGTATCAAGGAATGGAAGGGAAGCGTGATAGAACACTTCTGTGAAGAAGTGAAACATAAGAAGAGTGACAGCGGAGAAGATAAGAAGTCTCGTGCGTGAATCGGAAGCAAGAATGAGTAAGCAGCACAAGATAGGGGTGAAGGTCAAGAATTGTCTGTGGGTTACGCAGAAAATGATAAGTCCATGAACATAGGGGTAAAGATAGGGGTTTGAGAATATACCGATCGTAACACTGCTTACTTTTCATTCTCTCTTATCGATGCACAGCCCAATCAAGGATTGATC
>JBBPNN010000865.1:0-14768 GCA_038090935.1 Hortiboletus campestris | reverse complement strand
TATTATGATCAGTAGTTGCTTACTTATACTAAATTTATTTTCTTTGTCTTATCATAAGAACACTAGATTGTTTCATTTGTTGACTAAATGATCCACTTACTTGCTCTATTTTTTATTACTCACCACATAACTAGTAATGCTTTGTTTATCGATTAAGTAAAGTTTTAGTTGAATCAATAACATAAATTGCAATACTCATTGTATTAGCAATGCTTGTTTGTGTGGGTATGTTGTTTAAAACATGATATTTTATGTAGATTTATTTTTAAAGTATGACTTTTTAATGGAGGTTGTGATTAGCAACATTCTAAACTTTATTAATTGTTTGATGTGTAAGTGTGTATTTGAGCACATATTTAATGATACCAAAGAGGATATATTTCCAACATGGTGGTGCCATGATCCATGGTGCTGGCAATCAATTATTAGGGAGTTATGTTTGAGAACAAATGAAGTTTTTGGAAATTGGGCATTTGTACTACCCACTGTGGTTGTGATGGCACTGGACCTATGCTTGTACAGTTAGGGAGAAAAAATTAAATTACATTAATCTGAATGTCAGTGTGTGCAACAACAAGGGTGCTGCTTGGGAGTCTGGTAATTAAATAATTATGATCCAGGCAATATGCTAGGATACATTTCAAAGTCTGCCAGGGCCTAGTTAAGAACTGTATAAGTATAGTTTTACATACTGCCTCTCACTGTTGAGGTTGGCAGATGGCAATGCATCATGTCATGTAACCTAAGCAACTTACCTTCTAGAAATCTCAACATTGTTGATGAAATTGATGCAGTTGTTTCTATCACTATTGATCTCACTGATGCTGATGTCCTCTAGACTCTACCTAGCAGTGTTTATGTAAAATCAACATTCTGTTAGCTTCTCTGTGAACTTGGAAATGCCAGTCTTGAATATGTTTACATTGTCAGTCAGTCTTTTGCACTTCCAACTTGTATTGGCATTCCTCGCTTTTCTGTATGGATAATTCTTTCCTTTCTCATCTATATTTATTCAACCTTACTGACACTGCTTGATATGTCTAGGGATACTATTACTGATATTGTAAACACTTCTGGGTCTTGGTCACTTCGCTGAGTAGTGTTTCACCAAGGCCTAGTTCTTCTTGCTTCTTCCCAGCATGTTGCTTTTTGTTCCCAGGCCTTGCCAGTGCACCCATTTCATAGATACTCAGCAATTTGGATCTGAGCTCAAGAAGCTGAGACTATGCCCAGCTTTTGTCACTGCTTGGCTGATGATTCAGTTTGGAGTCCTGAAGTTATGGCACAATTAGGTACCATTTCAAACAATTGGGACTGGAGTGAGACAGTGCCACCAAGCAGTATGAGAGTGTCACACACTTCAGGCTGTGGTATGACCAGTCATGAGCCCTCTTTCTATGTACCTAGGGTGATTTGAAAACCTAATAATATTATCTGAGAAGAATGGCCACACCCTGTTCTTCAATACAAACTTGAATTATGGTAGGAAAACTTGAGGAACTTGTCTATTTCACACCAAGGTCATCCTTTCAGGCATTGTTTTTTGGATCATCTCAATGATGATTTATGTGCATGTTAAAAATGTAGCATTTTAAACAAAAGGCCATCCTTCCAGTGTTACACTAAGTGTAGAACCTAGCTTTATTGGCGAGAGTTTCAGGACAAACGACAAGTAAAGAGATCATGAATAGTCGAAGAGTCTACTGTGCTTGGTAGGTGAAGAGACTATGGGAAGGGTCTCACATAGTGGACTGCTACCACTTAGCGGTTGGGCTAGAAACTACACTTGTATTGTATAGAACTAACTGGGGAAAACTACAAGTACACTGGTCATTTATATACTGGGAGTGGACCCTGAATAAGGAATCCTAAAGGGGAAATGGAATGACGGAATGCTGTTCATACATCCATAAGGAGAATGGAATGGAACAGAAACAGACTGTGGAAAGGATTGGGACAAAACAGAATCGGATCAGGAAGGAAGGAAGACATACATATATGTTTCACATCTTCACAGAAGCGTTTGATCACACTTCCCTTCCATTCCTTCTTACATGCATTTCACCTTCACTTCCATTCTTTGGCTGTGCCAACCCTTGATACATGTTTCACAGATATGTTCCATCTTCATGTCCTATGTTCTATTCCCCATTTATCCTTGGATCATTAGATACATCTCAAACATGTTCCCTCACTGCCTTTAGAGGAGCCCCTAGAAAGGGCAGATGTGTGTCTCAGGTAGATATTTCATTGTTGTCTTCCTTGAAAGTAATTAGTGAGCACCAGGGTCATGCCTGGTTTGTGAGGGATGATTGGAAACCACTGCTCACATAGCCCAGGCTGAGTCTGTTTGGTGTATCCGGCAAGTGATCATTGAGGTAGACAATTAAATAGTCAAATAGTTATTTCCTTACATCACATAGTAAATTCATCTTTAGGGTAGTTCAGGTTGGTTGTTGAGGATATGCACCAGGAAGTGATAGAAGGGTTGCTGAGAGACCTGGACCTCTGATTTTTCCACAACCATTTTCTATTCATACTTATTGATAGAATTATGTCAACACCTCCTACCTCACCCCAATATGCTCAAAATACTGCTCATCAAGCTAAGCATGATCAATGTATCTTAGAATCTCCTCCATTTCATTGCCAACCATGTTGCCTTCCTCCTTCTCTACACAATGCACCTGGTGCCTTGCAGATAAGCTTTTCTTCTTTGGCTATGTTTTACATGTTTTTATCTGGGTTCTGTAGCAACACCCTCCTTCTATTCCAATACATCAATATCCTGGGTTGCCACAAAATTTGATAGAATATCATGAGGTTTAGCATGCATGGCATATACACCATCCTCAGCCTTTCAATCACCACCAGCTCAGCCTGCTCTAGGTCAAGCTGGACCAGCAGTTTGTGGTCATGTTGATTATTGTCAAAACTTGATGTATAACTTTCACCATACACATGAGGAATGTGTACAAAACTGTAGTTCCTGCAGGCACCAGCCTCAAAATCAACCAGCTTTGCATCACATCCACCACCACCACCACCACCACCACCACAGTTTCATTGGAATGTCTTTGTTGTACAAGAGAGAATTTCACAAGCTAAAGAAAAGCATGATCGGGAGATTGAATTTCAACAGCAATATATGCAATGAGAAGTGGCAGCCCAGGAGATTATTCATCAACAGCTTCATCAGCAAATGGAAGAGCAGGTGGCAATCCAATCACAACAAAATCAAAACCAAAATGAACAGCAGTTGTATAATGGACTTTATAAAGAGCATAGTCAGCTCTCTCAAGAGCAATACCAGAAAGACTATGCTTGAATCATTAGAGCACAGCCTACCTCTGGACCTCCAGACTCTGATGATAGTAGTTCAGACTCAGATGACCATGACTGTAACAATAGGCCTGGACCTTTATTTCCTCCACTTGACAACAATCCTCCTTCTATTATTCAACTACCTCCTGGTAGAAGACCAGCCTATACAGACCCATTATCTTGGTCCTATGGATGTACAATGTCCTGAATGCCATGCCTTGCACTTTGACTGTGAAAAGCTTAGTAAGTCCACATGTGCTTGAAAGGGCTTTGGAATGTGCTGCTTGGAGGGAAATGTGAAGCTTCCTGCACTTTCTCAATGGCAACAAAAGCTTCAAAGGCTATATTAAAATAACCAGAGCTTTGTTCACAATATACAGTACACCAATACAACAACACATTTGCATTCACCTCTTTAGGTGTTGAAGTTGATCAGCATACTGTACAAGGTCCTGGTCCTGCAGCTTTTCACATACATGGAGGACTGTATCACCTGATGATGGGCAGCTTATTGCCTGAGGAAAATGATGTTCCAAGCTTTGCACAGCTTTACATCCATGATCCCCATGAGGCAGTGACAATTCATCAACAACATAATCACAATCTAAATGCAGATGTTTTGTGAGAGTTGAATGACATGCTGCTTAATCATCATCCCTATGTCAATGTGTTCAAGCATGCTCATTAGATATTGAATGCAAGACAGGAAGAAAACCAAACTGACCTTCATCTATGGCTGCACTATAATGAAGCAACTAATGCCAGAAGATATAATTTGCCAACTGCCAATGAAATTGCAGCAGTCATTCCTGCAGATGGTTCTAAAGTTCTCAATAAAAATCATGATATCATCTTGTGCCTTCAAGGAGGTGGTTTACAATATATTAGCCATCTTTATCATGCATACTCCACATTGCACTATATGTTACTGTTTCCAAAGGATGAACATGGTTGGCATCTTGGCATGGAACTGCAACAAAATGAAGGTAGACAAGAACTGGTCAGAGCATCTCACACAAATTCTATACTACATATGCTTATCGCATTCACATTTGTCCACAAGACATTGAACCCAGAAATATCTTCTATGGAGCATGGTTAATTCAACAATACATTTGTGATGCTTGGGCTTCTGTAGAGTAGTTCAATCTCACTTGAATTGTTCACAATCAGCAAAGAATTTGGGCAGATCTCTATCATGGCTTACAAGACCATGTTGCACAAGATCCCAATGTCAATCTGCAAGACACTGGCAGAAGTGTTGTTCTATCTTCATCTCACTCTGGGAGTCCATGCTATATGCAGCAACTTCCTCAAGATTCTTTTACAATATGCCATGATTGTGAAAAGCCAGATCTTTTCTTGACCATGACTGCAAATGCAAATTGGCAAGAAATTCCAGAAAATCTTCTGCTAGGTGTGTTTTGTTTGTTTTGTTTTTCCAAACTTAATTGAAACTGATATTTCATCTCTCATAGAGCAACAGGCTGTAGATCGTCCTGATTTGGTGGCACATGTTTTGTATCAAAAACAACAAGCCTTGCTAAAGATAATATATGATGGCTACTTTGAAGCTGTTGCTGGATTGGTGTACACCACTGAATATCAGAAGCATGGACTATCTCATATGCATCTTCTCATATTTCTTGAAGATCAGGAGAAGATTCACACTGTGCAACAAGTTGATGCACTCATTTCAGCTCAGATTCCTGACGAAAATATACATTCATAACTTCATGGTGTTGTTGCATGTTTCATGCTTCATAAACCTTGCACTTCAGAAAGATGCTTGTAGAATGGCAGATGTAAAAAATATTTTCCAAAGTGCTTTTGTGAACTGAATATGCAAGGCCTGATAAATACACAAGTACATTTACCTGGATCCTGATCATGCTACCTTGGAAACCCAAGGACATGATGAGATCAAATCTTATCTGGACAGCAGATACATCCCACCTATTGAAGTAGTTTGGCATCTATTGGAGTTTTCCATGCATTTGAAATACCCTTCTGTGTACAGACTTCCTGTTCATTTGAAAAATGAGCAGAATGTTTTGTATGGTGCTCATGATGTACCACAAGAGGTTTTGGAGAGAGCTACCATGAAGGACACTCAGCTAATAGGATGGTTCAAAGCCAATGCTGATGCTAATTGAATTACTGCTGGTGCACACAATTATTTTTATTAAGAGTTTTCAAAAAGGTTTGTGTTGGCACAAGGAAAATAGAAGCCATGGCAACATTATAAAGCAATTGGATGGATGTACTCAGTTCCATGCAATGGTAGTGAGTGTTTTTATCTTAGGCTTTTGTTTACAACTGTTAAAGGTACAGTCATCCACTGCCATTTGCATCACTGTCACAAATTGACACATTCTGTTGTGCAACTTCACATCACTATTGTATGACTATTAGGACATACCACTATCCATTAGATATAGTAATAAATGGTGTATTATATTTGATGGATCTAGTGTGAAGTACTGTTCTGTAGGTAGTTTGCTATTTATTACTGATTTTCAACATGAATTGAATTTTTGGGTGCTCAAAGATGTGATGGATGCATGAAAGTAATCACAATGTTTATTTTTGACATAAAGATCTTGACGAATCACTCTGTGTTGCTTTTCCACATCAGTGCTGGTGAAGTATGTTTTCTGCACCCTTATCATCATTGTTATCACAACCTTACACAAAGATCATTCCTAAAATGGCAATCACAGCAGCACTGGTAAGGGACAGGCTCTGAGTCCAAAAATGCAATCCAGATCATCAAAGAATGGTATCATGCATACTCAAAGACTAAGAAATGTAGAATACAGACTAAAAAACAAGATGAAGCAATAGCTGAAGCAATCAAGATAATCCAAGAGGAAATGGCAAAGCCAGAAGATAGGAGGTAGAGTAGGTGAGAAGTTTGCAATTCTGTTGAGCAATGGTGGGCCAAACCTGGATACAAAGACATTAGGGTCAGTCAAGACATGGTACAAAGAAGGGTGCATGGAGGATGCAGCAAGCATCAATTTAACATGTAAACCAACTCATGGTTGACATCAGAAGAAGAGGAGAGGGTTGTTACCTTCTGCCTTGAGTATGCAGCATGAAGATTCCAACTGAAACACAAATCTTTGAAGCTGCATGTGAACAGCATCTTGCATGCACAGCATGCCCAGAATTTCCCATTATTGGGGGTTGGGAAGAACTGGACAGATTGCTTCATCAGACATCATCATGCCCAATTGGAACAGTTCTGGAGTTTATTGCTGGACACTGCACATGGACATGCTGTCAACAAGCATACAAACAAGGCATGATTTGACTTACTAGGAAGCACCATGGAATGGCTCAGTATTGAAATGGATTGTGTTTGGATGGCAGATGAGACTGGGTTCCAACCTGGTGGTGGCCAGACACAATGGGTTATTGAGGCAGCTGGTAAAAAGACCCAATATTAGCAACATGATGGGAACAGAGAAAATATTACTGTCATGAATACTATATGTGCCAATGGAGACAAGATATCACCTGCTGTGATCTACAAGGGAAAGAGCTTCTTGACATCATGACATTAAGAAAACAAACTGAAAGCATCGTAAGTTATGTATCTCAACTCAAGTACTCACTAGTAGTATTCATGTGTCCTAGCTTTGCTCACTCCGAAAAGGGCTGGACAGATAGAATAATTGGGCAGCTCTAAATTGAAGACTTTGAGCACAAGATGCACACCAAAGCCAGTGGATGAGTGTGATTTCTTCTTGTTGATGGACACAACTTGCACTATACAAGAAACCTTCTAGACTATGCATGAGCTCACAATGTTCATGTACTCTGCTATCTGGCACATGCAACACATATCTACCAAGGTCTTGATGTTGTGGTTTTAAGATCACTCAAAGAGTGCTGGTCACAGGAGCTCAATAAGTTTCAAAGTGAAACAAGACAAAAAGTCAACAAAAAGAACTTTATCTCAGTCTATCTGCAAGTGCATCAATGAGTGCTCACTCCACAGACCATTTGCACTGCATTTCATGTCACTGGGGTATGGCCACTCAATCTGTCTGTTGTCATAGCTGACAAGATGGCACCAAGCCTGGAAATGTCAGCAGTGGGACATCTGCCTGTTCCACAGCCTAGCTCTATACAAGCCCTGGCCTTTGTGATCAGTCAGCAGTGACATGACAGCACTGATTCTGTCTCCAAGTCACCTGACACTGCCAACAAAGCAAGAGATGCCATTGTGTCAACATCAGCTGCATTTCTTCCTCGTGAATCACCACTCACCACCCATGATCAACTTTCACAATTCATTCTGGTTCAATTTTCACCCTTACAAAAGTGAAGGCAGCATCATGAACTTCTGGATTGGAAGCCTGAAAACAACATAGAAAAGACTTATCAGGACAAACCGCACAGATCGTATCATTGGGAGGATTGCCTGAAAACAGCAGCCATCAGCATGCAAGCAGCAGCAGGTATCCTCAATGGAATATACTCCAATTGGCTGCACAGTCAGCTGGCAGCACAAGTGGAGAAGGAGCAGAATGTGAAAAAAAGGAATGGGAAATTGATGGGAAATGGTTTATCCAAGTATTTGACTGGTGACAAATTTTACCAGCAAGTTGTGGATCATGCATGAGAAGGCCACTGAAGAAGAGGAACTTGCAAAGGAGGAACACTGGAAGAAGAACAGTGAATGTAGTGAAGCGAGGGCAGCATGGAAAGATGTAGAGAAAGGTTGGCTGGAGTGAAACAGAGCTTGGCAGCAGGAATACAAGGCAGAGGTGATGGCCTCCCTCTCCCCAAGGTTGTGCAAGTGGCACATGTATTATCAACAACTGCAAATTCACACTGTCACAAATGGTCAGCTGGAATGGTGCAAACTCCACAAAAGGAGTTACCACCATGAGTGTGAGTCCATCCTGCATACCTTGGACCTTAGTGGGTGTAATCAAATTCATAGCCTATGCTCAGCTCATCTGCCTCACCATGCACTAGTGAAACCTATTGTCTAACATGGCTGTTATTTCACTTTTATGCCAGTGTACCCACTATGTTGTTCTCTTTATGCTATGTACTCCTTCCCAGCTCAACATGCCATTTGAGTGCTGTGACTATAGTTTGACACCACATCCATTGCCCCATAGGCCACAAGCCAATTATAGTAGCTGACCAGACTGAGCCAAGCCAATGGACCAGTCTCAGATGCCATGACCAATTGAATTTGGGGCTGAGCCAATTGGAGCCACAGCCAGTTAATGATTAGCTGAGCTGCAGCAACACTATGTTGCACACTCCAATAGAGTGTGTGGTGCAAGGAAGAAAGGAGGAAGGAGAGCAGTGACATTTTAAAGACATGTGAAAATAGATACAAATAGATTAGCTAATCATCATGGGACATTGTTGAATATGGATACAAGTAGGCTACTAGCTAGTCATAAACACAGCATACTGGCAGCTTGGTGCATTTATTGTTCCCATGTTCTGATACCTCTCTGACAACTATCCAGCCTCTGTCACATTTACGATGTAGTCACATTAAATAAGAAATGGTTCAACATTCAATGGATATGATACCACAAATGATCAAAGAATTCACCTCTATTCACATACTGTGCATTGAAACACATTCTTCAAAGGCATGAAAATATCTCACGGACAAGATGGTATCATAGGTCAACTGGTCAAGAGCTAAACAAAAATACACTAACACCACCAAGATGGATATAGAGAATCTATTCATCAAATGACACATGTATGGACTTCATCATCTTGTTCAGCACAAATGCTGCCCAGGTATGATCAAGATGCCCAGACTCATTCACCATAATATGTCTATAGAATGTTGATGTGATCTCTAATGGTTGTATAACACACAGAAAGATATGCAAACTCTGAATTCTTCAAATTGCATCTGATGATGGGTTGGATGGTAAAATGCCTGTCACACAGAGCAAATGCACACTTGAATGGCTCCTTTTGATTTGGGAGACCATGACATGCAAGGTGCACCCAATTATTCTCGCCAAGCTCTTTGACAACCCTAGGAATGTAATATCCCTCTCCATCTACATATGTGTGTGAATATGGCAAGGCCATCAACAAGCTAACCAATGTTGTGCAGTTCCATGCTGACCAAAACCAGTTCAGTCTTGCCAACAGCTTTGGCTTGGCCAATGGCAATGAAGCACTTCTGTCAAGTTGCAGAACTAGATGGATTGCACCATCTAGCATGAACGAGGGCAGTGAAGGTTGGGGCATAGGACAAGATATAGATGTTGGGGAGGTTTCTTTCACCCTTCCCAAAAGGGCCAGCAGCATGCAAGGGAGGGACAGGGAACTGGGCAGTGGGACACTACCAAATGCATTGTTGAGATGGATGGGTCATCCAGAGGAAATTGACGATGGGTGAAATGATCTGATCCCATAGTTTGCATAAAAAGCCCGCCAGCTCTCTCTTGTCACATTGACTCTATTTACATGCTCAGTCAATTTATAGAGCTCCATTGACATGTCTCGAATATATTTCTGTGTGATGTGCAATGGAATGTGGACAGGGTCATGATCAAGTAAGTTGATAACTGCATCACAACCATATCTGCTCACATTGACAATGATGACTGGTCATCCACTGGCTGCAAGTTGGAGATCAGGGGGAGCAGAGGGAGAAGGGAACGAGAGAGACCAGGTAGTGTGCATACATTGGTTACAACCTTGTGCATTGCAACATTGAGATGACACACATGCTCATGCTGATCTGGACTAGGTGATTTGAGGGCATTGCAAATGAGCAAGGTGACCCACATGAAATTGTCTACTAATGTCTTGCCTGTCAGGCCAGACATGATGGGGTCATCAAGTGGAAAATAGAGATGAGTAAGCTGTATCCAAAAGATGCCCCAGCTTGCTCAAGAAACTCGACTGCACGGGCAGGAGACAGGCTAGGAAGGTGTGCATTGCAAGTGACGACATGAGGTTCTTCAGGGTGGTAAGATGTTGAGGCAATGATGGGAGGATGGCCACTGGATGTTCAGTGGGTAATCAAAAAGAGGTTTCATATGCAAGAAGGATGGTGGGATGCTGGAAATGATGAGCCATGTGATAGATCCATTTGATAGAGAGATCAGGAACATTCTTTTTCAAAGATGACCGATCTGGGTGTGTGACCATGATGACACATCTATTCCATCACACTGATATGTATGTGGGACTATGGCAGCAGATCCATTCTGTGACATGATGATCATGGCTGTGTTTGATGGGTGTGTTATTTGCTCTCTCTGTCACTGCCCCTGACATGTGGAAATGAACTCGCTGCTATCCTTGACCTCAATGGCACAGTCCACATCCACCCTACACTCATCTCATCACCCCCCCAGCCTTCCACACCCACATCAATGCCACTAGTGACACCACCATCAAACCTGTCACCAACTGCTGGGTTAATTGCAGCATCATAATTGGAAAACACTAGCCATGTGTGTCTTTCCCTCTATGACCCACACATCCCACCTCCCAACGTTGTCAACCCTAGTCAGCAGTATTACCCCCCCAGACCCAGCTATGATCTTTTTGGGCATCATCACCTGCGCTACTGATGTGTGTCTCCTTCATATTGCCCTCTTTTTTCTTGCACGTCACCCTCAACTCATACACATCACTTTCACTTTAACTTTCTGTTGCTGACTTGAAAGTGCTCTCTGCAGACATCACTGCACTTGGTGGTTACTGGCATGTCAACCTCATGTGCAATGTCACCCACCTCTTTGCCCTCCATACTGGCAGCGACAAGGTAAACCCACCCCTTCCTCTATCCACCACGCCAGCCCTCTCACCTACCATTCACAGTATAATGCTGCTCTTTTTCTTTTTTCTTTTGTTAAATTCATATTTTTGTCCACCTTGAAGTATGTTACTCTATGTGGGATGATCTAACGAACCACAAGTAGGTTGTAGTTTGGCTGTGCTAGTGGGTGGGGATGTGCAGAATAGTGTTTGAGAGATACCAACCTTCATCTCTGTGCCAAAGGGTCTGGCACTGAAGTGATAATCCATTATGTCTGCAGATGTCATTGACCTGTTGTCTGAGCCAGAGAAAAACCCTTTTCCCACAGCACAGAATTCCCTGTTTAGACACTCCCCCCTAATGGCTACTGGCAACAGGGTGAAAAGAAAGTTGTTGACCTTTTGCAGGGTGAAGCAGGGTCAACAGACAGTTAAAAGATATTAAAGTATTCTAGTCTTTCCCCACTTCCTTTGCTGCCTTTCATCTAGGAGGATGAAGATTACAATGCTGCTTCACACAGCCCTGCCCCAGCACAGCAAGCTTTCTGGTAACCCTTTTCAGAAGGCTTGCTAGGTCAGAAAGTTCAAGATATTGAGGTAGGAGTGTACTGCCATTGGTAAGCTGGTTGGCTCATCCAGTGCTCAAGAAAAGAGTCTCATACAATTGAAGGGAATTCTCCACATGCATTATAGACTGGGAGATGCAGCTATAATGTTGCAGACTGGAGGTGGGAAAAGCATGATGTGGTTATCCCTGCCCTTCTGTTAGATCAAAATTTCTCATTGTCTTTTGGATGAGCAATGTGCTAGGGCACAGAAGGGTGGAATCAAGGCAGTCAACTATCTATCATTCTGAGCCATTCCTCCAGATGTACAGGTTCTTTTTATTTAGGTTGAACAAGTCTTTGGTGAGGATTTTAAGAAGTAAGGGCCACATCCTCCACTATACCCTGTTTCTGTGTTGATGGCCATTGTTCAGTTTGCTATCTTTGCTGCAGTGTCCCAAACCTCTGTTGTTATTGATGAACACCATGACTGACTTGGCTGCCACCTCAATTGAAAAGAGAAATAGAATTTCCTTGTTGGGTGGGCAGGAAAGTGGCACATACCACTTATTCTCCTTTCAGGAACAGTACCTCATCAATTGAAAGACATAATCCTTGCTGCCTATGGTATTGATGTGCATGCATGTTAGCCCCTTCATAAGGAGTAATAGTGGGCTCAATGATTTCTTCTTCAGCCACCAGTCTAGCCACATTGTCTGTGGTTTTAACTGGAGTTCCATCTTCATATACTTCTCCATAGACAATCTTGAGGAGTTCACCACCTCTGTGTCTAAGATATTGAGCTTCCTGGCATATTCCTCAAGAGGGGATGGAGGAACAGAGATCATAGTAGCTGGAATCTTTGGAGCTATAGGAGTGAGAGGGTGAGGCATATATCCTTGAGCAACACCAGGGGGAGCAGTGTTCTGCTGGTCAGTGAAGGCAGGTTATGGTCACTGACCGGAAATCATGTGACATTTGATGAAGTTCACCAATGTTCATCTGAATGTGACTTTCTGCAGTCACCGGGTTTTTTCATGTAGTCAGTACTTACACACTTCCCAGCAATCATATCACACCTCACCAATACCTCGTTGCAATGCCACAAATATTTACATGCGACAGCAACAGACATTCATTCAAGACACCCACCACATTGTAAATGACTGCATCGCACAAAGTCCCTCCCAATGACCAGTCGAAACTTGGGCAAGAAGCATTCAAACAGAGGTTGGTGGTGGGACCATTTCACAGAACATCCAGGATATGCAAACAAGAAAGAAAATTCAATGGTCAGCGGAAAGGCGAAAGTGATATGTACTGGAGCCTATGAGGAGTGCATCACCTGAGAGCAGCAGGCAGATCAAGAACAAATCTGCCTCAGACAACATGACTCCCCTCAGGACATCTCAGCAATTACAAGCACTCGTATGTCTGATCAGTCTCACTTTAACTTATTACTGACTAGATATGTGCAGTTTGGGCAACAGCACAAACTGACCCCCACTGTATCTGGCTGATTAGTTGGCCAACCACACTCCTTTGCCATCTTCATGACTGTCAGCTACATCCTGATGATGTCTGGTTCCCATGACGCACAGCAAGAACATCATCAGTCATATTCATCAAACAAAAGCACCTGCCACCACATGCTCCTTCCACCTGCCATTACGATCGTACAGCCCTCAACCCCATTCAAGTTGGCTGAGCTGCCTCAACATGGATCACATGCTGGCAGCATTCACCAACCGTTGCCCATGTGGCCGTTCCTCCCTATGCTTTCAGTTCCAGTCGCAACGACTTCAACTGCGAATGCAAGTCCCTATGGATCTCCAAGTCTTCCACCAAGTCCTGTGCTGTCCGAGATCTCATCTCACCACTCCAAATGGCGACAGCTTATTCAAAGTGGCCATTTCTCAACTGCTTTGGGCTCCCTTGGCCCTTCAATGCCATCTGTATCACCTTTCCCTGGTCCTACTCACTGGGTGATGGAGGTTGTCTGGACGTCTGCAGATCAAGCTGACTGGGAGACAGGGCTTGCAAGGCTAATAGCCAGTGCTTGATTACCACTACGATGGATTGAGAATCCAGAGTGGAAGAAACTCTGTGATCGCTTCCTTCCAAAGGTGAAAATTCCCTCCCCAAAAGTACTTACTCATCAGATCATTCCAGGGGTCCTGGAAGGCCTAAAGTTGTCAGCCCGAGAGGACTGCCGAGGCTTGGAGGTCACTCTACAGTGCGACGGATGGACAGGCAAGAACAACCACCATCTACTTGGTTTTATGATGACAGCCCAACAAAAGGTAAGTTCTCAGGCTCCAGATCGTTATGGTTCTGGATTGGAGGCCTGACATTGATTTTGCAGTTGCACACTATTCAGGTCCATAATGCCTCAGGAGATCCTACAACAGCTGAGGAGCTTTTAAAGCAGATGTTGCTAGCTATTGGTTTCATTGAAACTGAGTGGGGTGCAACTGTAATTGCATGTACTACTGATGCCTCAGGCGAGTCACAGAAAGCTCACCATCTCCTGCAGGCAAAGTTCCCACATCTGGTCTTCCCAGATTGTCTCACTCATCAGGTATGCTGTCCACTAAATCTTATGACCAAATAATGCCTGAATGTAGTAGTGGAATCTGTTGGTGACCTTTTCAAGGTCAAAAATGACTACGGAAAGTATGGTGACATGGTGCAGGAACTTATTACATGGTTGAGGAGCAAAACACAAGTACTCACACTCCTTCGTGACATACAAATGGTCATGATGGGGAAAACACTGGCAATAATCTGAGCAGTTCTAACATGATGGATTTCCCACTATCTTGCATACCAACGACTCCTGGAAGTCCGACCCACCTTGAACTACTCGTTTCGAAACACGAAACTATGCTACTTGCATCCAAAAAGACAGCAACACATAAAAAGGCACAAACAGCTATCACAATCATTTGCAATGCAACATTTTGGCATGTGATGGCTTGGTAAGTCTTATCTAATACAATTCAATCAGAAATTCTCAATAATGGTGTAGGTGGAAGAATCTACTTGAACCAATTGCACTCATGACAAATGTGCACCAAGCTGCACATGCTTGACCAGAGCATATCATGATCTCAT
>JBBPNN010000864.1:0-14770 GCA_038090935.1 Hortiboletus campestris | reverse complement strand
CCAAAGCAAAGTGAAATTCCCACAAGTGATTGCGGGGCGCTTCGCGCCCCGGTTTGGGGTTAGGCATTGCAACGGTTTTGCACCTCACTGTATCCCTCTTTTTCACTGGGCTTGAGTTGTGAACACTACAAATCCACAGACCTCCACCTCAATGCTGGTCTCATCTCATGGTAAGCAATGTTCACGGATTGTATACTACTTACTCGACATTATTTAGATCACAGTGCAAGGCTCTGGCCTGCATGGAAATTCAAAACAAAAGCAAGAGCAATTGTTACCACTGCATATGAGTTCGAAATGGATGATGGGACCACCACCAGAGAGAAGAATTGAAATCTGGTTACTGAGCTGAAGTCCAAGTCAACATTTGCTTACCGTGTGAGTACTAGGATTGAGCCTGGTGATACTACTAACTAGAATTCCTGTCATTTTCAGGAGCTCCACCCTTGTTGCACTGGGATTTATTGACACAAGGCTATTCAGCAGATCATCAATGAAGTTCTCTTCAAGAACAAGGCAGACAAAGGGATCAAGTGGGTGGAATATTACAACCCGTTCCCCCATGTTGGATTTGCACTGACGCTTACAGCAGTAAGGGTTTTTACTAATTTCAAGGTCACGTTCTAATGTTTTAAAAAGATTGAGTGTGCGCTGGATGAATGGGCCACTGGACAACATGAATCAATCCATTTCAAGGAAGACCAGTACAAAGGTATCTTCAAACATCACCTCAAGATGCTCAACTATTTACACCAGGAGACGCGCAAAATGGGTATATTGACTAGAATGCTATAGCAAGTGATTGACAACAGAAGGTATATATGTTGAGTACTTTATTTATAACAGCTCTGACTTGTGAGTGCAGGTTGCATGCAGGTGTTGATGTCATACAGAAAGAGAGTAATAGGGCAGCCTGTCTCTCCCAGGATGTCATTCAAGATGTGATTGAAGAATTTGGGCAGGAACTTGGACATGAGGTCGAAGTGGACGGGATTGAGGTTGAAGAAAAGGAAGGAGAGGGAGATGATATGGATGAAGATGTAGAGCATCCTGAAGTTGAGATAGAGGGTGATGAGGAGGAGGAAATGGAGTAGTAGGGTATATCATTGTTGATGGAGTGTTGTATCTCTGTGCAATGTAGTGCTACATGGCTCTCTGTAGCGCTTTCAGCCAATACTATGGATTGCTACACTTAACTATGGTAGTGCCATGTGAGAACCAAGTGTCTATATAGTACTATATAATTGAGGGAAGCCTATGATGTCTACCAGGACTATAGATACTACTTAGTGCTAAATAGCACTCTGGGTTATTGCAGATGTATATGCCTGCCTGAACTCAGATAATGAGAATGTGGATCCAGTTCTGGATGAACAGGCAAGAGGGCTGGTGGAGCAGAAGCTGATCAGGATCAAGAGGTCTGCTCTCCTTCTTCTTCATCTCTGGTGGTGTTTCAGAGGAGTTGTTCAAGGTTGATCCTACATGTGGTGGAGAAAATGATCTTGTCCTTCTACCAAATGGTAGGGACAGAAAAGCAGTTAGTTCTTTTGTTATGCTAAGCATAGAACCTAGCTTTATTCAGCAAGAGCTTCATGACAAATGACAAATAAAGTATCCAGTTGCTAGAGGGCTGCGACCTCTAAGCAAGTATCAAAGAGTCTACTGCACTTGGTAGATGTAGAGACTATGAGAAGGGTCTTGCATAGTAGATTGCAATCTACTAAACAGGTTGGGCTAGAAACTACACTTGAATTGCATAGAACTAACTGGGGAAAAACTACAAGTACACTGAGCATTTATATACTGGGAGCAGACCCTGAATAAGGGTCCTAAAGGGAAAATGGAACAGCAGAGTGCCATTCTAGAAGAGGATACATCCATAAGGAGAATGGAATGGATCAGGAACCGTGGACTGCAGACAGTGGAAAGGAACAGAACGAAAGAAAGAAGAGATGAAATAAAAAAGAGGAGTTCTGGTAGTAATAGAAGCACAGAAAGGAATGGAACTCTGTCAGACTAAAGGGAATCAGAAGGAAGGTCAAAGAAGGAATTGAAATTGGAGTCCTCAGATTCCCATGCAGTTACCCATGAGTTGAACTCAAGTTCCTCGTCCTCAGTCATTCAGGGGATTTCTGTAACAGTAGAGTAGTTTCTACAGCATCCTGCCAGAATGATGAAGGTAGGCAAGTGTGTTGGCATAGTGCCTCAGCTTTTTCAAGGATTGTGCGGTTGAAACATTCAGCATGACTGTTCTGCTGAGGGGTATGAGGCACAGAAGTTTGATGTTCAATGCCCCTGGATAAGACAAATGTCTGAAGAGAATGATTAATGTATTCCCCTCCACAGTCTGAACACACAGAGTGGAGACGAAAACCAGTTTGGTTCTCCACCCAGGCAATCAAATCCTGAAGTGCCTGTATGGTGTCAGCCTTAGACTTTAGAAAATGAAGGGTTGTGAAACCTGAAGCATTATCAATAAAGGTAATAATCACTTCTTGTGGAAACGCAACAAGGTCAGCATTTCACAAAGATCAGTATGAATTAAATCAAGAATCTGAGAAGCTCACTTGTTGGACTCAGAGAAAGTCTGCTGATGAGCCTTGCCAAGGGCACAGCTCTTGCAAATATCAGGTTTATCCAGAGGAGATAAGAGAGGAACACCCTTAAGTGAGGTGTGGGTGTGTCATAGCACATTCTTGGACAGATGTCCAAAATGGTAATGCCACAAATCATATGATTTGTTATCCTGCAAGGAGTTAACCGAGCCATCTGGAGTGATCAGAATGGACCAAAACCAGTGGAGTGGAGTAGCTGGTAATAAAGCAGTGGCCTGTATTACCAATCTTTCTTGAAAGTTCCAGATCTTGGTCCAATCTGTAATTTCACACTTAAAATCCTGATGGGTAAGCATGGTTACAGACAATAGTCTGTGAGCAGCATCAGGAGCATACCAAACTCCAGTCAAAATGAAGGAAGCAGCTTTCAAAACATTCTGTTTGAGAACCATGTACCTAGACCATGCATGTGTATAACTGCTCCATTAGCAGTGCCAGCATACCGTCCTCCATTAGACAGATTTGAGAAGTCATCTAGATAAGGTATTATGTGATCAGAACAACCCAAATCAACAAGCCAATGATTTCAATGAAAGACTGATTCTTGATCTTTTGCACCTAGGCAAATGCCCCTGAATAAGCAGAATCATAGTAATATTTGCCATCAGCTACATTTGAATAATTGCTGTATGTATCCTCCTCTTCCTGTTTAAGAAGACTATGGTCTATGCCATGTTTCCAGGAATCATCATGGTTACGTCTAGTGTCACCATGGAAATGAGAAGGAAGTGATTTTGGCATCTTGGATTTGGCTCCTCTCTTAAAACAATGGGGGAGAGGAGCCATAATAAAAGGGCTGAGAAGGACCGGCATTGTTACCAGTCACAGCCATGGCAATGCCCATAGCCATGTCTTCCTGATCATAATGTCAATCAAGAGAGGGTTCACCTTCTAAAAAGGTGGGTTGACCATAGTCAGGGTCAATGTCCATCTCATTTACCACATCAACTGCATTGGCAAAACTATCAACCTCATTGGCACATGCTTTTCCTTTCCCTTTATAGTCACCCTTCTTCTTGGAAGGCCCCTTAGCACCCTGTGAAGCAGAAGTCCATTGGGACAGCTTATAGGACTTCCTCTCATGTTGGGTCTTGTTGCCATGTGGGTGATGGGACACTTGTTGTCCAGGGCAATTATATACCTCCCAACAATTCTCTGAAAGGTGGGATTTTCCACAGTGAATACATGTGGGACAGGTAGGTGCATATTGAATCATATTGGTATGATTCACTTCTGGTCTCTCCTCAACCTGGAGGTGATGGACCAGAGATCTCTTGTTCAAGTGAGTGGTTGAATGGAGTTGTGATTCCAAAAGAATCTTCGGAATGAGGTTTTCAGGAGTAAAAGTAGTAGGAGTGGCAGTCTGAACAATAGTCAAGATGAAAGAGCGGTAGGAGGACGGAAGGGCATTCAGTATAATTATGCTGTGATGATTATTGGAAAGGGCAAGATCAGCAGAGCTCATCTTGTAGAAATTGCTCATCAGCTGATTCAGCCGACTTGCAATGTCAGATGCATCATGCCAGTTAGTTTCATTCGGATCAATGATCCAAGTATGAAGAACCTTGGCAAAGGCTTCATATTGCCCTGTTATCTCAATGGGAGAACAAAGCATAGCCAAATAATCCCATAAGTCCTTTGCAAGAGATGGATGAGTCATGTTACCAATGAGAACATAAGCATCTTTCATGAGATGATGCATGCTGGCATGTATAAATACACCAATCATGGCTTATGCCTGTCAATCATTAGAAACAGCATGTGCAGCAGCATCAGGCCATGCAAGGTAGATTGAAGTCTCATCAACAACAGGCCACCATGTTGCCATAGTGAGAAGGTTGTGGACTTGACAAGATCATGTAGCATAATTGCTACTGTCAGTAAAAATAGCAGTGCAAGCTTGAATGGAGGAGTTAATGTTGAAGAACATATCTGCTTAGAATATGAAGATATTGGTGATGAAAGTCTGTATAAAGGATATTTCATTGGTAATGAGTAATGGAAGTGGAGAAGGTACAAAAGAAGGAATGGAAATCAATACATGTGTGGAACTATTCTTGTCATCTTTTTTGTCATCATCCAACTCCGTAAGTGGGGATAAGGCCACCAAGACTTCTCTTTCCTCATCTCCAATAATATCTGCAGATAGAAGTGTGGTAGTGGGGATGCTGACATATGTCATGATTGATCAAGACCTGAAGTATTCAGGTTCGAGTTCCTCAAAGAGATGGAAATCAAGATATTGGAAAAAGTGGGGATTATCAATAGATGAAAATTGTCCACTTCTATCATGAAATCCAGCTTTGGGATGATTGTGAGAAGTATACATTGGAATGCAGTCCTTGTTACTATGTACAGCAAGATGAAAAAAGGAATAGCACCAGTATGTGTGCTTAGTATGGACATGCTGAGCATATCCTGGCTTGACAGCGCTCACGTACCGACCTCCTAGGGAGATAGGAAGCAGCCACATCTTCAGTGGTGAGATTAATAAATCTTGGCTGCATGACAGGCAAAACTCCATGTGCCTGGGCTCCTTCTTCTTCATGACCTGCATCTCCAGGTTGGCTAGGTCAGTTGGTGAAGGATGGACCAATGTCATATTCATAATCTAGAGCAAGACAGTGGTAGTCAATTTCTAGATGTTTCATGGTATCAAACCATGGGTTCTTCCTCTTCCAAATGTGTCTCCATCTCGCATCCATGAAAGTATTCCTCAGCCACTGATGAGGAATGTCAGAGTTAACTCCAACATGCTCTACGAAAGAAGGAAGACACTGAAAAGCGTGGTGGACGTAGATGTGAGTCTGCTTCCTGTGATCCCAGATCACATCTTCTTTGAGAGGGTCAAACATCTCAGGATGATCAAAAATCTCCTGGATGACAGCAGGGTCGAAACATTCATTGGGCTTCTGGGCCCTAATGAATTCGCACATGTGCATGTCAAATGCATGAATTGTGCAGCAGATAATCTCAAAACCTTGGTTATGAATAGGAATGCAAGATGTTTCATGGTACTTCTCTACTGGAAAAGCAATTCCCAGGCCTTCATAGATGGAAGTGAGTGGTTCATTCCAGTATCTGAATTCTTCTAAGTCATAGTGTGTATTTCTGTGTGAATAAACCCAGTCTTTTTCAGCAATGTCAGGACCCTTGTATTTAACCAGGATGCAGATTACAGATGCGAGCCAGCTAGTAATCTCCATCAAGGAGATATGGAGTCCTTCATCAATGACAACAAGAGGAACTTCAGGACGAGCCATGAGGGCTGGCATGTCCTTGACTTCCAGGAGCTGACCTGGTTCTTCCTCGGACTCCATATAGAGGGTTTTCTGGTACCAGTGACGGACTGGAAGTGGGAGTTGAGGAGGGAAAATGATGATCTCCTCAAGAAAAGAATTCCACATGGCTGGGTTGAGCTGCACTTCCTCTGATGTGACTATCAGAGTGGAAGGAATTGTTGGAACAGACAGTGCATGGACCAACAGTAGTCTCAAAATGAGCCCTTGGATCAAACCAGGACTCATAGACAGGGGATGAACCAGATTGGGAGAAGTTGATTGCTTTATCTCATCCCATAATTGGAACAAGATGTGGCAAATTGTCCATGGAGTATACAGAATTGATTGAGGAGTGGAGAGGGCTGATGAGGACATCTTGGTCATCAGGAAGAGGAATGAATATGTCAGCAGTAGGAGAAAAAGGTGGCCTTAGATGATACCCGATAGAGCATGTAAAAACAGAAAGAGTGGGAGATGCCAGAGTATCAATGTAGGAGTTTGGGTGAGAAGCCAGAGGAGTGGATGAATGATATGTTGGATCTGAAATGTAATTTGGAAGATGGAAATAAGTGATTCTGGGAGGAACTGGATAAATATTGGGACAACAATGGTTTGAACAGTTAGGATGACAACAGTTATCATCACACAGATAGATGCAGGTGAGTCAATCAAAGTCTTGATGACAATGCCAAGTACACTGATGTAATGGATCAAGATTAGAGACACTTGCCTTGTTTTGAGATAGAGTAGGGTAATGACATAGTTGTGTCCTGCACAAACAAGGTTGTTGTGTCAGTACCTCTGTACAATCTCATAATAGATAACAAGTTGTGAGGAAAATAATCTTGGCCAGAATGTAAAGACCTCTGATTCTTTCATTCCTTTGATATATACCCATAAATGATAATATCATGCTCAAGATGTTGGTCACTACAAAGAGTAGACCAAGCCATACTGTGTTGTACGACACAAGGTGGATTAAGGACATCAGGACGACAAGCCTTGTGCCTAGGTGGGGCTCATAACCTAATGAGAGTGCAAGATCTCACTGGGTGCAGAGACAACAGCAAAGGGTGAATCAGTAAGGAGAATACTCACTTAGGTACTTCGCAGTAGTGCAAGTATTGTTTGTATATATTGTGGTCCTTGTCTAAATAGAGAAGGTGGTATGATATTGAAATAATTGTGAGAAGCAATGGTGCAATAGTACTGCAGAATGGTGTGCTATGACATCATCTGGATAAGAATCAAAATAATGTCATACTGATGTCATAAGGGTCTAGAACTTGGGACATCATGGGTCTAGAATGTATCAGTAATCATGAAGAGCAACCCAGACAAAGTAATTAGTAATTGAATCATAGATTCCCAACATTGACAGGAAGATTACCTGTCATCATAAATGACTTGTCTGAATACAGGTATTGACCTGCAAGAACTGACAGTCTGCACGGTCTGTGTGCAGACACTACAGACCACTACGGTAACAGATCAATTTCCTGATGATAACAATAGTAGTTTGCATTATGAGATTACTACTTACCTCAGTACTGGTCTGTGACAAAAGCATAGGACATTTACCCAATGCATTATGAGCATTATTGGCTAGTCTCCTTAATGACTGAGTTTGAGAATCGAGCTAACCAGTCCACCAGTGACGACATGATAGCCACCACTTCTCTACACTAGCGAATCCCCATTTCGAGACATACTTTTAAGTACCATTTTAGGGATAAAACATTGTATCGCTTACGCGCATCTCGAGAGTCGGCAACGCACAAATCACTGACGACTGGCCGATCGGACAGAACAACAGTTCACCTTGCGCACCGACTGTCATATGTCATAACAAACCCTGGCAATCCCCGGCAACGACCCGTGACTACAAGGCAATGATCCCCACCCATATGGTTTGTCAACGTCATACTAGAGTCTTGGGGCCAGACTCTCTCCATTTGGAATTCGTTGCCAATCTTTGGGTAGGCTCACCTTACATAAGTCCGCAAGCAGAGCGGGACGCCATAATACTAACCGGTATTGGCAGCCGTTGGTGTGTAAGTAATGGAAGTCGAGAACACCACTCCACATTGTTGAGGGATCTTGTCCCTACATAGTAGTTTGGCGTCAGCTAACACAGTACGTCAGACACCAGAGCTCTTCTGGGTATCCGAAAGCCCGCTACATTTGATTCCTTATCCTACCTAGCACGGCTTAATTGTCTCCACTTGAAATGATCACCGTGCGTGTCGAGAGACGCGAACAAGCGATTAGTACTCGCGGTCCACGGATCTGCAGAGTTCTTTGCTGGCTTGTAAGCTGACGTACAATCATCTAACTTTTAAATGACGGCGACTCGTCTTGTATCTGATGGGGGTATGAGGTGGATAAGGCGAGATTAAAGAACGAACTCACCCATGCTCTGTCCTCACCAAGCACATATTTCCTCGGAGGTCGCTTGAAGCACGACACTCGCTTCACATCCATTTCGTCGTAGAGAGGAAAGACTATCCCGAGCTCGTAATTGACAACCTATTACATCAGTAGTGGAAACAGAAGTAACGTCATTCGGGGGTGTGGTATCAGAGTCTAGCACGAAACCTACGTTCAACGTTGGATTGAACCCAGAACCGGATAGTGTTCCCCAGGCAGAAGGTGTGAAGTTGTGCGAACCGACGTACGCCCATCCTATGGCCGCCTTTTGTGCTACTGGAGCATTCACTGATCCATCACTTTCCGGCTCAGTTTCACTGTCAGAGATTACGATGACCTTGGATTTGCCCTTGTCTGAGCTGGTTGGACGCGTAGATTTAGCTTTGGAATAAGACTTTGACGAGCTTGCGAACGGGGACGTGCGACGGAGGGTCCCGATGATCATCTACAGGATGTTGCAATGATGTTGGACCTTACTGCAACTAGATCGAACCTTGGTGTGCATCAAGACGCGTCCTCCTGCGCTATTCGAGTCATGAAACAGTTCTTTAGGAAACTTCGTTGCTTCCCATTGCTTCGTTCGACAGAACATGGTTCCTCCCCCCTGCTCAGCAGTAAAACTCAAACCAGGAACTACAGGAGCGTGTGCACTTACAGGCTCACCCAAAACGCTGCCTCTGACCGTTTTCAGGCTTGGAAAAATAATCTTTACAGGTGGCCAAGGAAGCCTAGATCTGTGAGTCTTGGGTTCGTCGAGCCAATCCTCCGCGGATTCACCACGCGCAGACCAATGAAACTCGTTCATCCATTGCGTAGAATAGGTTCCGATACTTGATCCCTGTTCTCCACCCAATCAGCTATCATTCGGAGTGAGCACATCCTGATCGAAGACCCTACCTGACACTCAAGGACCAACTCCCTCGCGGCCATGCCTTTCCCAGTCCGCAAGCCAAGATCTCGCACAGCTTTCATGAGACGAGTATGACCCGTCTGGATGACCGCGGGCCATCCCTCGTGTTTGCCTGCAATGGAGGGGATAAGTTTGACGCGAACCTTGGAAAAATCCCATCTGGATCGAAGATCTTCAATAGTATGAAGAGGGAGCTTGGGATGCTAAGGACGGAGTTACAGCAGGGTCAGATATAGGAGATTGTACATACATCATTAGCTAGCATGTTTCTCAGTGCTGGATGCACGTTGATTGCGTGCAAGATCTTCTGCATAATGGAAGGAAAGTCACCCGATATCTCCCGCTCATGGGGTATAGGCTTCGAACGTGGGGGAACGTCTTGCAGCCAAACAGCCTGTAGAGACTCGTCAACGCAAAGCATGAATCCAAAGAAAGTATAGCTACCGACATTCTCGATATCACGCCAATCGTAGTCTATCAGATTTGCAGTGGATATGACTACCCGGAGACGACCAGTTTTGTAAAAGATCTTGTGGAAAATGAAGTTTGTGAATGCCCCGACGTATGGAGGTGGGACAGCCTACCAGCATAAACTGGGGGGAACATTGTGAATCCACTGAGCACACACAGAGATGGGGCAGTCACAGCACACACTTTCATATGTTGACAACCTCGTCCATATCTTAGGAATGGGACGGTCATCACCCAATTGGGAAGAACGTTCTTGATACCAGCTCGTCCGGATGAATCAGGCTGACTGACAAGAATGACAGGTGTGCGCGGATCAAAGAATTCATAGATCCATGAGACAGACGTCGAGTAGGAGGAAATTATGGCAAACGAAATGTCGGCTTTCTTAAAGGCAGAATTATTGCGCTGGAGACAAGGTGCGACATCGAGTACGCACGGTACCTAATACTTCAGATAGTCTGAAGGTAGCCTTCCCGTCTTCTCTTGGCTGTGAATGTTTATTTGCAGTTGGTCGAAGTTCGCCATCCCAGAAGAGTTGGTCGATGACAGGAACTACTTGAACCTCGGTGGTCTTTGAGTCAAACCTTCCATGGATGCTCGAGCTTGAGGAGTTACTCGAGATAGAGGGTGTAGACTGGAGTTGGTTTACTCTGCGATTAGTTCGTTCAACAGACAAGATATGCAGCCGCTTAACAGGTGCCTGTTGTGACCGGACCCCGTCATTTTCGTGATCATCACTTTCGCCACGGTAGCGTTTTAGTCTCGCCAACCTCTCTTTCTCCAGCCGTGCACGCTCAGATAAAAAAGTTGTTGGCCCCGATGAGGTCGGCGTGCTACAGGCTTGAGCAGTCTGGGTCTTCGGCATCGGAGCGACAGCATGCTGTTCCTGAAACTCGACCTTGGAGGCCTCGAGAGCGCGTTCGAGATCTTTCTGAAACTGTTGCTCTTCATCATCTAAAGCATTCCTTGGGGCTTCGCTTTGGGGTTCTTTGCCACCAGCGCCGAGTGAACTTGCCATCATCTCAGGCGCCTCCATCAAGCTCAGCGCGATTGCCCTGAAACACATTTCAGTCACACTAGAAATATTCTCGCCAGTCTCAACGCTCACTTTACCTTTCAAGTTGGCCGTCGTAATCCATCTCCGACGGCTGGCCCAGAACTTGTTAGCAAGAATCGTCGCCGCCGGTCACGTGCCACCCCTTCAAGTACGATGCGCTCCTCTAGGACCTCTACTAGTTCATTTGGCAGAATCCATCGCACCAGAGGGTATGGTCAAGGGAAAATGAATGAGAGCGAAAGGGAAATCAAGTTCCTACACTGAATCGTGCAGCTTCAGACTCGACCTTGTCATGGGAGTTTTACAAGACTGCAGGTCCATCACTCATTATCACTGAAGTCCTGTCTTCTCCCAGCCCTCCGCCGACCAGTACTAACTGGAATTAGTGTCGCACAGATCTCACTGGTTTCGCCACACTGACTCAAGAACATGGCTCTTCGGGTGAGAAACCATGCTGAAGGCTGTTCTGAATTCGATCCCCTCCCGATCTTCCTGGTCGGGGCGGTGCGACCTTTTGCAACCCGAGCCCTGTTCTGCTGGCAATCAAAGAACGTGAGTCGGTTTCAATCTTGACCACGACAATATTGATATCGAACTTGGAGTTGTGAACGGGTCAGACTGATTTTATACAGCTATTCTCAGCGTGGTCTGATTCAGAACGGAAGAGGCGGCAAGTAGCCAGATATCTTTTAGTACATCCCGTTGCGCTTGTAGAACGTCTGGTACGTTGCCAAACACTCTTTTCTCGGATACAGCACTCTTTGAAGCTCTGGTAGCATCGTATTCTATTCTCTTCTTTGCGCCTGGTGCGCATCGATGATCTGACGGACCTCCTTCGGATAATGACATCCAGTTCGCCGAGGTTTCTTCGTGCTACTTCAACCAGACATTACGATAGCAGGGGGCTTACGCTCGTCTTCGGGTCGGACGGCCAAGTTTCGCTCATAGGTTTTGATGGCGGAATCTCGTCCCAAATCCCCTACGTAAGTTGCATTTGTGCGATGTACCGATTTCTGTACTGATGAACACGCCTAGACGCTCACCGCGAGCAACGCAGGTGCACTGACACCAGGTACATATCCTCTACCGAGTGAATCGACTTCCGTCTCACCTATGCCAAACCTCGAAGCGACGTCCGCTTCCTTGACCGGCACATCGTCCTTCACACCCACGCCCACATCTACATCTATTTCTTCCTCCGTGGCGTCATCCAGTGATGACTCTTCATCTACTGCAACGGATACAGACACAAACCTTCCCTCCATACCTACTGTCAACTATCCAACCCCGAATCCCACGCCGGTATCCAATCCGAAAGACCACGGCATTGGCGCACCATTTTATTTAGCTATTGTCCTCGCCTCGATATCGTTTATCGGATGTGTCGCAGCATTCATAGCATGGTGGATACGATCGCGTACTCGAAAACACGACCTCGAATTCGATGATCCTTGGCGTCGCCGCGACACCATCTCCGATACTGGCAGCCCCTTCACCGATAACGCGAATGAATTCGAAAAGAGAGTCCGGGCACACATAGAGACGCAGACACAGCCCTATTACCTTCCTGCATCCATCGTCCGCAGGAGCTCGTCCAATCTGCTTGCGGTGCCTCATACGATTCCAGCTTTGGAAGACGGCACGTCGCATAACGGTACCTCTCGTACTGTACTAGACGCTAGGTGGTACCTGTCTTCGCATCTCGTGAATGACCCACATTCCCAAAACTTGAGTTTGGGACCAACTCCCTATCAGAATACGCCTTCGTCACAGACAACCAACCTCTACTCACGCCCCGCCACGGCACGCTTAAAGACAGGGACATCAGTGCAAGAGAGCACGCGAACGCTCGGGAGACTTCGTGTTGCGAACAGGGTTCCAGGAGACGTCACTAGCGGGGACGAGGGTGGGATCAACGTACAAAACAATGCTGGGGTGTTACCCGTTGCGGAAACCGGTGGACCTGACGCAGCGCCGGTTGGAGAGAATGCGATGCAGAACACCCACACTGATCAAAGCGACCAATTTGTCCAGGAAGGTGACGCACCTTTAGACCCACCTGGTCCTGCAACGCTCTCATGGGGTAGGAAAACGGACACTGTCGCAGCTCTCCGACGCACGCGGCGGCGGGCTCCTGAAACGACCGTCCAGACATACAAAAACGCAAGGTACAGCGGGTATTGGTATCCGACGCTGGACGGAGGACCAAGTACACATCGGCAGGCGCCGGTTGCTATTGACGGGGAAGAAAACGAAAAGGTTCCCGCGAACCCGAACCCTCCGCCTGACCCTCTAGGCTGGAAAAGCACCCTCAGGTCATCCTTTTGGCAGGCTGTGGACGCTATGACGGGAAATCGACCCCCGGACCTCGAACCCCACGCAGCGAATGCCGGGGGTGGTTCTAGGTTTACCCCTGCACCTCAACGGGTTGCGTCTCGACGGTCACCTGTCTCTCCCGCTCGTCTCGCTACTGGCTCCAATCTCCCAGACACCCGCATCTCTGAATCCAAAGAAACAGAATCCAAGTATGAACTGACACTGTCAGACGAGTCTGTCGCTACGCAAGAAACGCTTCAGAACTCGATCCATTCGATCTTCAGTAGCTCCTCAACGGGAAAGAACGGATCTGGGTTATCTCATATCAACGAGGACACCATGGGAAGAGTCGGATCCCTTCCCCCAAGGGTGTCTCATCTCAATCGCGACTTCGGCACAAGCACACATCGACGACTTCTCGGGACCGACACTGGTAGCGTGTACTCGACAGACTCCGCCGCCGCGCGCGCCAACTTGCGCAAGTACGGCTATGGGGACTCGATTCCGTCCACTTGGTCGGCTTTAGGGGCGAGCCGGGAGTCTCAGCTGGACCTGGACCGGGTGTATCTGCCTCTACCTAGACTGATGCCCACTTCGAGCCCTAGTCCTCTTTCCATTACGCCGTCGCAGCTTACGCTGGAATCGGGCGTTTTGTCGGGTTCCGTGAGCACGCGCACACGAACGTCGATGCGCTCCGAGAGCGACCTCGTTGATTCGGGCGCCAGCACAATGAGGTCCGGAAAGAATGCGAATACAGCGAGCTATGGGGAAACGACGACTAGTTCCATGTTTAGCGTGTCGAGAAATGGCACGTTGCAGTCCGGGCACAGTACGATTGGCCACGGAACTGTACCCTTGCATTCTTCGTCCACAACCTCGAGCATGCTCAGTCGCAAGAAAGGCGTCACTACTAGGCGAAAGCGGCCCAAACCACCTCCGCGTGCACCGTCCAGCGCGTCATCCGTACAGTCGATAGAGAGCGGGCTGTCTATCAGGGAGGTAGCGGTGAGGAGAGCCTTATTGGAGAGACGGAAGAAAGTCAAGGCGGCGGAGAGCCAAAAAGGTCGTGAGGACAGTCTAACGCGTAGCCATGATGCAAGTAGCTTCTTGGTAGTACGATAGCCCAACACGACACAACACTCTTTGTCGACATGCGAGGCACATATATGCCTGGGCTGGATGGAATGATACATCGTCTCATCGACCTTATATCTTCGGGTTCTAGTTTGCACCGTGAAGGCTCTGGTTGTCGGTTCTGCTGACTTTTTCATTCCGGTCGTATGGGTACAGTATTAGGCACCACGAACTACTTACTTCACACAGGCTGACTGAACCCGGATGAATGTCAGACCATCGCAAATAACTTGCTGAACGACAACCAAAGCCGGACAAATTACATCCCAGCGGTAAGTTCAACACGTTGCGCATGTCTGAGGATTCTGTCACATAACTTATGTACTTGTTCCGGACGACTTACGGGAGTTGTACGTTGTACATCCATCATCGCGAACCAGGCAAAATAGTGCGGCCTGATGTACTGTCTAAGCGACTGGGAAAGCTACTACTAGTATGTAAGCCTACTGGCATACAGTCACGTGCACGATAGTACATATGCCGCACCGCACGCCATAGATAGTCAGTCACCACTTGTACCCGTACGTCGTAGTCCCCGTATAGAGCGTGGTCCAGT
>JBBPNN010000863.1:0-14784 GCA_038090935.1 Hortiboletus campestris | reverse complement strand
TGTCGTTGATGGCTTGAACTTGCAATCGTCTGGACGGTGCGTGCGGTGCAGTCGTTGAGGCAGCGCTTGGCCAAGTAGTAGCTTGATGGGCAGTTTCGGCACGGAGCAGACTATCGGAGCGCATGATACGGTTAAGTAAATTGCAGTGCGAGCATCTCTCGCAAGGCCATCGGAAGCGCCGTGGGGGCGGTGGCACTCAAATGGGACGGTCATGAGCGGAGAAGGGCGTGGGTGCGATTGGCAGCCTATTGGTATTGAGTGCGATCGTGTTGCACTTGTTGCAGTAGTCGTTCCAAATCCTGTAATATGTCTAGTTGTGCTCCGGAAGCTGTGGAATGTCAGAGATCATAGATGCACCTGTTGTCTGTCCTTCGACATCGTTTGTTGCTCCCCGTTTCTATGGCCGGGTCAGCGGTCTTTGCGTGGTCGGCCGATTCAGATGTTCTTGGCTGTTGAGTTGTTTTTGGTACCTTGCACTTTTCGGACGATACCTCTATGCACAGTCTAAGGGTGTTTGCTGACTGCGATGGTGTGCCGGAAGCCTGCCAGTGGTAGTTGACTCGGAGCTTGCCTCGCGCACGCTGACTGCGTGGGACACTGCCCATATCAGAACATTGCAACTCGGATTGGGCTTTGAAGCTCAGTACTATGGAGTCTTTGTCCGCACTTCGGAACGGAGTCGAAGTCCCGGGCCAGCATCATGCAATACTGTCCTTGAAAAGTGTCAATGGAGGCTGACATACACTGGCTTCAAGTTTGAGGTACTGATGGGACAACCCCTGAGGACGTTGCATATGGTTCAGCTTGCTACGTTGATCGTCTGGCACGACCCCACTTGATCAAGAGCCTCGGCGGGTCTTTTATTTCCACTGAAAGTGTTTACTTAGGTCGTAGAGAAAGCATACAAGGCATAATTTAGATACCGCCAATACATAAGCCAGCCTGCAGGCATGGTATACAGTATAGAGCGTACACCACTGTGACAATTTCCAACGCCAAAGCTGCGAATTCCATCCTGATATCTTGCCCAACTACTTTAGAAAGCACCTTTCGAGATCCAATACCCCACCCACGCATCCGCCTCGACATCTCCGATCGCCTGCATGTTCGCCATCGTCGAACTGACTTGCTGCACCTTGGTGGTACTGAAGTTGGTCATCCCCGCCGCCTCCGTAGTACCAACGCCGAGGCTGCGGATAGCCTCGTCTCCCCGCGCCAACGCGCGGAAGAACTCGAGCAACTTGATGGCCGGCTAAATCATGTCCAGCACAGCACGTCAGCGATACAGTCATCCATTGCATCAGGCACAAGCCAGCGTTCGGATCTACTCACGATCTGGGCCAAGTCGTCCTCGGACGCACTCTCCGCCTTGCTCTCCAACAGCGCAAACCATTCTCCGAATGGAACAATCGGGAGGACATCGTCTCTGTCAGGGAGAGCCTTTCGTTTGATGATCGCGCGTCGCACGAACGCGATGATCTCTGCCCAAGGTCGACTGCGCGGATTGACAATGTTGAGTGCAGGCGGTGCCGCGTCTTTGGCAAATGCCGCCTCCAGAATGGCGGAAGCTACTTCTTCCTCGCGAAGCCACGACACGCCCTGGGATCGTTCATGAGCACGCGTGATCGGCAACAAGGATTAGGAGGAACAGGTCACTTACACCAGCAGCTTCCGGGAGCACACCGAGCGCAATACTGGATTTCACAATGATCGGGAACCAATCTGTCGTGGCCCATGATCCACCGTGACCACCAGCGATTTGGCCGATGCGAGTGGAAGTCACATGCAACCCACTCTTGACGATAATCTATCAATTCGTGTCAGTACCGATCGTCTCATCGGTTGTCCCACCACGACTTGCCCGTTCAGTGGCGTATTTGCCTTCTCCATAACCTGCTCCGACGGCAACAGAAGGGTCAAGTTGGACTTCCTCTGGGAAGGGACCTTTCAAGTTATCCCAACCCTGCGCAGATCCGATCGAAGAAGTGAACAAGAACCGGAGGTTCTGCTTCTGAGACGAATCCAGACTGAGGTCGATCAGGTTCCGCGACGCCCGGATGCTGTCCTCAAACGAAGATATCGCCAAGTTAAAGTCGAGGCGCCATGCGTTGTGTATGATCAACGTGACGGAATTCCGGACCTGCGGACGATGTGTCAGTGTGCGTATCGTTAGCAAAGCCAAGGGCAACCCCACTTCTTCATACTGGGCCGGAGACAAGCCGCACTTCTCCAAAGACGCGTCCGCTTCGACGTAGACAAGCTTGTTCGAGTCCAACAGATTGAGCTCAAGTCCCCTGTCTCTGAAAGCCGCCTTTTGTCGTTCCGCGATCAATTTCGACGAAGAGGGTCGATTGAAAGCAAAGACGCGTTGAACCGCAGGGCTTCTGAGAAGCTCCGAGAGTAAGAAGGACCCGAGACCGCCTGTGGATCCAGTGAGTAGTACCACGGCTGGCTCGATCGATTGGCTGCTGGGCAACACGCCATCAACAGGCCCGTCCAAGCCTACGGAGTACTTCTCGATCATAGCATTGATGGCTTTCTTGTGTTGCTCTATGAAATCCCCTTGACCAGCACCGTTACCACTGACGAGAGCAGCAATACGCGCAGTGAGTAGCTGAATGGTCGGGTTTTCAAAGATGACGCCGGGAGGGACGTGGGCAGCCGCCTTCTTGATCTCTGGATCTGACGATTTTCGCAGAGCGCCCAATATCCGGTTTCGAAGATATGTGACGCTCAAACTACGAAAAAAGGCACGATGTGAGCAATGTCTCAGCCTCGCTATCTTACGAGACCGCGCACCTATCAAAACCTTGAGCAAACAGATCAGTGTGGGGATCAACATGACCGTTCGGGCTGATGACACGAGCATGTTCCAGTAACCATTCTTCAAGCACTTTGCCAGTCCATGCTGACGGCCCAGCCAAGCCCTCTGGAGCTTCCGAGCTTGCCTCGACGGTATCATACCTTTGGTGACTCTAAGATCCATGTCCAGATACACTTGATGTTATGACTCACAATGCGTTGATCTCTGCGTCGTAAGCTTTCAGAGTCGCTTTGCGTATAACGGTACCCTTGGGAGCACGTAGCATAGGCTTGTCCTTGCTCGTAATCAGGATCAACTCCTTGAAAATGCGACTGAATGCAGGCGACGGCTTGTTTGCTTCGTCGATCGCAGGCCTTTGTTCAATTCAGTCAACACGCTTGCCCAGTCTCAAATGAAGTACATACCAGATCTGATTTCTAAACTCGGCCACGGCTTTCTCATCGTTGACGTCGACAGCGTGTCCCGCACGAGGCTCGATGAGAACACCGACTTGATGTCGTTCCCGTCCGAACATGATAACACCCTGCACTAATGGGGAAGACGCGATGATACTCTCCATCGGAGCAGGAACTGTCTTTTCTCCGGACGCAAGAATGATGACATCGTCGGCCCTTCCAACACTTTCATCGAGGAACGAAAGGATGAATACCATTTCGGTGCAGAACCAGCTGGGAAACTCACATCTTCCACAAGTTCTTAGTTGGATGCTTGACGAAGACATCCGCAGTTGCATATCCCTTCGCATCAGGTATATTCTCCACCGCCATCTCGTGGTCCTCGGTCGACTGATCAACCTTGTTAGCAATTCCCGACATCGTTGTGAGAGATGTTCATACCAAGATTTGCAACTCGTATGAATCCTCTCCTTGTGGCGCCCACCTGACATGTTTGCCTTGTGGGAAACGCATCCACATCCAATCACCGTCGGCGATATCTTGCTTGTCGGCCACTGTCACGGGGATTCCGAACTCTGTCCCGCCATAACCGCTGCAGAGCTGCACCCCAGCAGCCCACAGCTTCTGGCCGACCTTGACAGGTAGAGGACCACCACCGAAGGTCTGGAAGTGCTGAGACGGAGAGAAGGTGAATTACAATAGATCGCACGTACGACATATTCTAGCTTCTTCAGAACATCGACAGCCTCGTCTGACGTGGCCATCTCTTCGAGGAGTGTCGGAACCGTCATCAGAATGTTACATTCCATCTTCTTGATCAGTTCGATCATGTTGTCGCCGGTCGGTATCACTGGTTGGGCGAGTGGGTCGTTATGCGTACGCGGAGGATAGACCAGAGTAGTGACAAGGCACGCAATCGGTGCATAAAGTTCGGTGACGATGCCGAATGTATGAAATGGGGGAAGTGCCATCGCACCAACTCGGCGGGGAGAAGAAAGTTGATTGTATACACGGATGGATGCTACAGATGATCAGCAGGTGTATCGTCAAGCAGTGCATAGTAACATACGCTGAGCCAACCATTGGATTTGAATTCTGTGACTGTGAGGAATGGGTTTAGGGAATCCAGTGCTACCCGAGGAATGGATATAGATAGCGGGAGAATCCAAGTCTGGACGTCTCAAGGGGGGAGGGTACGGTGTAAAAGAATCAACCACGACCTCTTGCCCGAGCTTTGGAAAAGCATAACGCAAAGTGGGGACTTCATAAACAGTTAGCTCGGCGCCATCGAACTCGCGGCGGATGCCATCGATGAGTGGTTTATGAGCGTGATCAAGGGTCACGATACGCGAGCAGTTGATCTTCGTCATCATATTGACAACCGCCGCCGCAGAATTCCTTGGAGACGCCGGAAAAGGCTAGACTAGAATGTGAAAACGGGACGAAAAAGGTACACATAAACGTACAACCCATCCAGCGATTGACAAGCCCGCAACAACGGCGTGGTGAAGTATCGTGTCGGTATTGGCAATGACTACGACAACCTCTCCGTCTGGACCTTGGCGGGAGGGCCGAAGAGCATGCGCAACTCGGTGAGCAGCTCGACCGAATTCGAGGAACGAGATTTCAGTTTGTGCGTCTGTGGCGCTCTCATTCGCGTATACAAATATTGGAAAAGAGGGTTTTTTTTCCATATGAAAGTTAATCAAGTCAGGGAACAGGAGGGAGCAATCGAGGGGAGGAAAGTTGAGAGCGTTGGAGGCCATGGTGGATGAAAAACGCGGTAGGTTACTTGGGATGATCGGGGAATAAGGCGCTCATAGCAAGGGCCATTATAACTGAGCGAGCTGGTAGGGTGGGGTTACGGAAGGGGATATTGTCCGGGAAGGACATACCATGCAGTCATTCATACGATGTCACGAGGGTCCGCGAGCTGCAGGCGTGACTAGGAGAACAGATCAGGAAGACCGAACCCGGCATCTGTCCTCTCCCGGAGGTTAAGCTGTCTCAGAAATACCATGTAAGGAAAGTTTAACGGAAAAATCCCTAAGAATTTGATGCGCCCATCACATTTTGATAGTCCCATGACTTTCGAAAAAGCTGGGGGCACAGGGATTCACCCAATCAAAGGCCATCATTTGCCAAAATCCGAAATCCATTGAGGATGGTTCATTCTGTTGCGGTGACGGAGGTAAAGTTTTCGGGGAGTGGGCTTAGCCGGATACCCCATCGGGGATTCCCGCGCACCTTTCCCAGGAACGCCGCTGCTCGCCAGCTCTCAGACTCGGACTCGACACCTCGTAATCTGTCTCGACACAATCTGTGCGGCAATCGTGCGCGTTACAACCGCGATATCATGTTCATCGCCGTTTGAAACACATGCTTTTTCTGGAACTACTACCCCTTAGATGCAGCCTGAGTCCATATCTCGCCGCTAGGGATCGTCAGTCCACTCCAAGTATTCGCGGTGCACCTTGTTCGCGTAACCACGAATAGGTAGACATTTTCTCTTCGGAGTACTTATTTGGTGCTGAGTTTGCACCGGTTTTCGGGTGCCTTCGTACACAGCAATATTATGCTGCAGATTCTCAAAAGTTTGTTCAATTTACATTCCATCTTTTCCTGTGTGTGGCGTGGACGTGTGTCCGGTTCCTCCGTGAGCCGAAGAAGCCGCAGTCAGCTTGTCACGTCAGCAACATGCACTACTCCCGGGCCGGAGCCCAACTGACTCATCCATCTCTTCCTCTACCCAACTTCCCCTGAATTTCTCCCGGTTGGGTTGACAAATTTGACACCCCGACCAGTTGTCGGTTCCTCTGCAACCAAGCGATTGAGCCTCAGTGAGGTTCTTTCATCCTTGTGGCAGCTGATCAACCCTTTGATGACATGAGTGGGAAATGATACCTCCCAAGCTTACACGATCTCTCATCGATATCGTGCTTCTCATTGCGAAGGCCGTCGTCTGAGAAAATGACGTGAATGAGAGCAAATTGGAAGAACGGTATGTACCTATGCTCACACCCTGTGCTGTCAAACCTGAGCCAGTCTCGCAATCGTGCTTTTCATCACGAACGCCGCCGTCAGTGAAAAATGATCATGATGAAAATGCATGGGTGAGAGCAGCATGGAAGAATACACTCGGTGTGCTGGGTGCGATCGCAGCGGATCGCTGACGGGCATCGAAGCCAGGTACAGTACAGTCACACCAAGATTTTGGCCATGTCTGCATTCACAACAACTTTTTTTAGATCGGGCGGTAGGAATGGGTTATATATAGCAAACAATATGCTGTTGCAATCAGCTGCACAAGAATCTCCTCGTTATCATGTGTCCTCTTGAGCCACCACCAAATCCAGTAGGTGGGTATCTAAGTGATATATCTTACCGATAACATTCCTCTCCGCTCTCACCACTGTCCATCCCATTGGCGCTCCCATCACTTTGTTCGTCCGTCGTGTCTCCTCCATCTCCAAGTCCCTCGCGCTTCACCTCAATTGGATACTGGTTTTTGAGCCAGTTTTCCTAGCTTGGCTTTTCCAAATTCCCACTGCTACCCGTCTTCTTTCCTGCTTTGCAAGCTCTATCTCTTCCCCCACAGGCGTAACGCAATAACTTGAGGAGCCAAAAAGGTAAGACAGCAACCATTAATAGTGTTTTTGGTGTCCTGGCAGTCATCGGCTCTGAATGCCGTTCACATTGATCATTCTATCTCTAGATTTACACACTGGATGCTCTTGTGAACACTCCTCACTGGGAACGATGAGGAATCCTTGATGAAACCACGAAACAAACCAGCTTGTTGACCGGTTCTGACACTAATAAAACTATGAAATATCAGTAATTCCGCCATAAATCCATTTCTGTAGGCTTAACAGCTAGTTCTTGCCTAGCTTGGTTTCGTTGCCAAATGTTCCTCGATATCATATCTCATCATACCAACAGTTGTTTTGATTGGTGTGACTGAAATTCGCGCGACGCGCGCAATTTGCATTTGGCCAAAGTGCGTGCCAGTGGATGACTGCGTGATAGGCTCGGATGCAGGGCCGCAATGTTGTAGTGGGGGGAGTATCTTTGCTAGCGAGCCATTCACTATTTCGCGTCGCTTCTATTATTCACGTTTGTCGTTTTGCTGACGTTTGCTCTTCCTAGACTCACCTTCGACTTTTCCCACCGCTCGACACGGGGACGTGCGGTTCCCTCCGAATGATGAAGACTCATCACTGCTTCTCCGCCGTCCTGCAACCCAAACCGCGGAATGCATGGAATACCGTCCATGGATTGAACCTCTCCGGAAACGAGGGTTCCGAACCGTTACGATGCAACGGAAACACCCTTGACATTGGCGGCGGTCGCGTCTACTCACCCAAGTTCAGTCTATTCCTAGGACGATCCCCGCCGTCTCGGAAGGAGTGGTTGCCATGAGGCGACATGGAAATGCCAACCAGGATGAATGCCAACCAGGATGGTGAGGATAATACAAGGGGTAACGTAGGTACCAGGTCTGGAGGCGCTAAATGGAAGTTATTCCGTTCAAGGTTTCGCATGAAACCGAGTCCGACGCCCGACGGAAAGTTAGGTCAGCGACCGTTCGCATCAAGTGCGTGGAGCCGCCTGGTCTGACCCATGCTCGGTATGGTATGGTTGTAATTAAGGCCGTAAGTCCACGGACAGATGTTGTGTTGGGAACTTTCCTGATCTGTCCTCCGACTGGTCCGACTTCGGAACACCACCTCTCCCAATCAATCAATTCTTTCGGTAAGTGATCTAGTAGGTCCAATTCTCAAGGGTAGCTGGTGAGCTATGATTACTTGAATCACGAAGAAATGTTTTTGGAACACAGGCCACTGTCGATTCCAGGGAAATTATCACGGCCGAGTGCATGAGACTCACCTTAAAGTCTGGGTAGCCTGGGGAATGGGATGGGTCATCTCTTGTACTATGTGGCTCGGGAGACAACTTTACGGTGTCCGTGTCCTCGTTCGCGTGATGCCTTCTTTCGCTGCTTCGCCATCTATTAGTTAAAAATAGCTATAGTTTGGCGCATACAGTGAGCTCGTAGCTTGCCAAGGGGGAAAAGCGACTTGCACATGAACAAACGCTCGAATCACCGTGTGGGCAGTTTACAAAAAAAGAGAATTTTCAAGACAGAGGAAAAACATCACATCAGTGGACGTATTCCAAAATCCTGCGCATCCAAAAAGCAGCATTTAGAGAGTATACAGGTAATGATTTGTCGATAAGGGGCCCGCCGAACATCATAGTACAAACGGTCAACATCCCTGCAAGGATGTGGACTGTTGGGCTATGACAGCCGGCGGGCATCGATGTGGATGACAGAGAAAAACAGGGGCCAGGGCTAATCACGGTCATAGTAAACCGTGTCAAATGTGGTGGCTTGTTTGTGGTTTGTGGCTGAACTGATCGGAGCCTCGGCCGAGGTGCGCGTGGGCGGTCGTTAATAAATTGCGGGTGGCCTATGTGTTTTGGTGGGAGGGCGGGACTTCGGGCGGCCGTATTCCAAATGTACTGCCCACGCACCCACCAAACGCGTCCTGCTTCTCCCACTGGAAGAATGCACACAGAACAATCGGAACTTGGTTACGTAAGAAATCCCCCCTCTTATACACTCCACTTCGGGTCTTGAGCAACCGATCCTCGTTCACCATGGCCTCCACAGCACTCTCCTCACAACCTGTCGCTAATGGAACTTTTATTCCCCCACCTTCCCCAGCCAAGAAGAAACAGCCATACCCTTTCTACCTTGGCGGTCTCGCAGCCACCATCGCTGCATCCATTACCCACCCCCTTGATCTTACCAAAGTCCGTTTACAAGCCTCGGGCGATAAACGCATGATCCAGTCCATAAAGAAGACTGTCAGAACTGCCGGTTTCAGAGGTCTCTATGATGGCATTACAGGTACTTGGATGCGACAGATGAGCTACAGTCTCTGTCGCTTCTGGGCATACGACGAGAGCAAGAAGATCCTTGGCGCCAATCCACAGTCACCCCCTTGGGTCTTGGCCGCTGCTGGTGTCATGGGTATGTTATGCGCCACAACGTACCTTTTCGGCATCTTCTCACCTGTCCCTGCAGCTGGCAGCATTGCTGGTGTGGTTGGTAACCCTGGTGGTATGTGTCCTCGTACCTTCTTCCACAACCCCTCTCCCTCATCTAACTCTCCCACAGAGGTCGTCATGGTGTGTATTGCCCACTTACCCGATATCACATGCCCTCTTACGCGTTGCTTTCCGTTACCCTCACATCACGTGACCGTTATCTACCCGACCTCGTCTACTCGCTTCATCCCTGACTAGGTCCGCCTCCAAGGCGACTTTGCCAAACCTCCAGAGAAACGGTTCAACTACAAGCATTGCTTCGATGCGCTCTTTCGTGTAAGTGCTTGGCTTTCTTTCGTTTCTTTCGTTATTTCTTGCTTTGTATCCCTGTCACCTTCCGTTCTGGCGTCAACCTGTGCGAGCAGTACACGCTCGTGTGAGTACCCCGTCACGTGGTTTTGCGATATCCATGTCCGTCAAACTCCGTCTTGTTCCGAAAGATGCCAGACATTCGGAATCCTGACGAAAGAGGCGTCCATTACACGCTAGGCAGTCCGTCCTTCCGTTGTCATGTCTATTATGGTCATCGACCGCATTCATATCCGAACCCCATCGCACGGAGCGTTCTTCCAGCCCTGGCTCGGAAACGCCAATTACAAGGACGAATTTCATGGACGGCGACAACAATATCTGTGCTAACGAGCAAGAGAGGACGTACGAGCCATGGCCCGGGTGTCGAGGATGGCAAAAGGCGAAGAGCGACAAAACATCGAGGAAAATATACCTTGCTTTCCACCAACGCTCTCACTCGAGATGCGTTATCTCCGCATCGTGCCAGACAACTGTGGGAAGAGGTCCGTTCTATCACCTCGTGTCGTGATATAATGGTCTCGGCGATGCATCCCGTCCTAATATCATTTTCACTCTTAGTGGGTCGGCTGTATCACTGGCGGTTACCTGAGGTGCCTGCTCTGAGGTTGTGCGTTGGTGCAACAACGCGCGGTCTTCACTCCAATACAACAGGTTTAAGATGCGAACATGAATGAAAGTGCGACATGGCGAGAGGAAAGGAGAGAGAGAGGTGATAGCCTTCCTACCAAGATACTACGATCAGTTGGCGATGGGCAGCCCGGATCAGCGTTACGGGCTTGTGGACCAATTGGCGACACGGTGACAGGGGTACTCCGTTGCAGTTGCATACCGTTCTTCTTTTGCCTTCTTTACTTCACGTTTTCATCCGTTTCCTTCCAATTGGAAAGACCTAACAGGATGCTAACGTTCTCCCCGTTTTTCTTTGTTGGTTGGTGTGCCGGCTGCTCGTGTGGAATGGCTCCGATACGCGATGTTGACTCGTGCAGATGGTTCGTGAAGAAGGTCCTTCATCACTCATCCGTGGTGTTGGTCCGAACGTCTTCCGAAGCATTCTGATGAACTCGAGCCAACTTGCCTCGTGAGCACCTTCCTGTCTTCAAGCATGTTTCGTCCCTAATCTAGTACCTAGGTACGACTTCTTTAAGTCTGAGCTTTTGAAGACATCCTACTTTGAGGACAATATCTACTGTCACTTCTCCGCCAGTTTCGCCGCTGTATGCTCCCTGATCAGTTTCTTTCTGTCTTAAAAGAGGATGCTAATGATGTGGATGTGACAGGGTACGGTGGCTACCACCGTCTGTTCACCCGCTGATGTCCTCAAGAGCCGCATCATGAACGCAAGCGGACCTGGATCCAGCGTACGTTTTTCTTTGTGTTTATGTATCGTGACGCACTGACCACACTATCCCTCCACTTCCATGCAGTCGACACTCGGCGTGATCCGAGCATCACTCGCAAACGAGGGTCCGATGTTTATGTTCAAAGGCTGGCTCCCCGCATGGACGCGTCTCCAGCCAACGACTATCCTAATTTTCCTGACACTCGAGCAGCTGAAGCGCTTAGTGGACTGGAAACGGGGCACGTTGTGAGGGCGCCGACTGGCCCTCGCAGCATTGCATTTGTAGAAAACAATTTCTTCTTTCATTTTTAGTCTTTCTTGTTGTTGTTTGTACTCTTGCTTGGGTGTTGTAGGTGTTGCTGTTGCTGTTCCTCTTCCCGTCCAAATTTGTTGTGTGTTGACCCGCCTTTCCGAACCTATTCCCTGTGTACCCAGTTTCCCACCCTAGCTCGTTCTGATCCAGTAGTTGGTAGTTTCTCTCCGTTTGCACCGCGATACCATGGATACACTGTACGTAGAATCGTCAGTGGGTGTATGGAGGGCATGCGACAGACGGATGGGATGGAAGCGGTCAAATCATGTACTAGTAATACACCCCGATTCCTTGTTGCTGATCAATCTTAATCGATCACGGGCGAAGTCGGCGCGCTTGTGATACGCTCGAAACAGTAAGTAGCTTGCTATCAAAGTCACCTCACTGCCATCAGCCGAGATATCATCGTCAGAGCTCGGTTATGATGCATTGATGGGCCGGCGGGAGCGGACAAAACTTTCCTTTGATGGTGAGAGCATTCATAGCCACACTCGCCATTTGCTATCCACGTTTGGCCATCATTCCTACACTTTCTGTTACTCCTTTCGTTTCAGACCGTGCGTGCGTGCGCTCGCTTGCCATCACTTCACTGTGCGAGCAAGCCAGCGCCTTGTCACCACCCACACGCACCAGCGGCCCACCACCCTCAGCCTCTTGCCACCACTGTCAATGGCACCCACGCGAGCGCATATATGTACGCAGACCATTGTCTGCGTGCTTGCGCGCGCTCGTCGCCATCACCTCACTGCGCAAGCATCTGAGCTCACGAACTACCCGTACTAGAGTTGGACGATGATATTCTTACTGGGGAGAGGTATAGAGTACTGTAATTTCCATGCTCAGCCGTTTTTACTGATCTATGCATTTATATCTCTTGCCGTATCTGTGCAGCATCTACATGACTTTCCTAAGATATTTGTATATCTACTCGTAAAGAGAACGACGTGCGTGGTTTCGTTTTGACATAGCGCAGAGCAGCACATGACATCACCGGAATGACACGACTAACCTTCATCATGCGGCCTCATCCGCTCTCGTGAATGTCGGGCAATATCGGAGTTCTGCAATTTCTGTGATTGGCAGACGGATCAATCAGCTGTCGTGTAGGGGTTCTCTGATAATGTGCTGCTGTAGAATGCGTATAAATCGAACTTCAAGTTACATACCCCGCTGGCCACGCCCACCCCAGCTGCGCACCCAGTCCAGTCTTGACCTCACCCGGGCCGCATGCCAAAGTTCGCTCCGCTGGACGGATCCCTCCTGTTCGCTGACTTGGTGAACTTTCACATTGCAAACAATGGCTTGCATCCCATATATGTCTATGCCAATGACTCGGACGCGCCCTTGGGTGCAACAACTGATATCACGTTCCTTGAGTTCGGTCGCGCCGCTCATCGAGTTGCGCACGCTTTGCGTCCTGCACGACGTGGCAGAGAAGGGCAGGTCGTCATTCTCATCGCGACCATTGACACGCTTCTCTACCATGCATTGGTAGCCGGAATGCTCGTCTCGGGACTAGTGGTAAGTGACAGTCTGACTGAACGCAGAACTTGCCTGACTTTCATTCAGCCTTTCCTAGTCTCCCCGAGGAACCCTCCCGCTGCTATTGTGAACATGATACGAAAGACATGTTGTTCGCGCATAGTCACGGTGCACAGTACGCACCAAACATTAATGGAAGCCATTCGAGGCGAGGCACCGGATCTGGAGTTGGCTATTGATGAGATTCCAGCACTGAGTTATGCATTTCCCAAGCTGGGTTGTGAATGTGCATCCGACCCTTTCGTCCCATATCCCTCTCCCGCTTTACATCCAGACTTGGACTCTCCCGCAATCTACCTTCACTCCTCAGGTAGCACCGGGCTCCCTAAATCCATCCCGTTTAGTCACAGGACCCAAATCAAGTGGATGTCACACAGTAAGTCTGGCGGCGCTCCTTCATCCAATCTTCAAGTTGACGATTTTGTATCCAGAGCCCACTCTCTGCTATTCCGACTTGCCCTTTCCACCCCGGTTGGGTGTCATGTCTCTTCCTTCTTTTCACATCTACGGGCTGATGATGCAGCTTTACGTCCCGTTTGCCAGTGTGGTAACTGCTGCCCTATTCCCTCCTCGCACCATCATGGATGTAAGTGTCCACCCGGTGGTGCCCACATCGGACAACGTTCTTGATCATGCGTGCATGACGAGGTGCAACTTCCTCATGTGCGTCCCTGCCTTCTTGGAACAATGGTCTACTTCTCCGGACGCAGTAAATCGGTTGAAGACGTTTCATCTTGTGGTATGCTGCCCACTTTTTGTTTCGGTCACCTGGTGCAATGTTCATCGTCTACAGGGATTCAGTGGTGGCCCGTTATCACTGAAAATCGGAGATGCACTTTCGGCGGCGGGCGTGCCTGTTGCTAGCGGTTTCGGTGCGACCGAGTGTGGTGGCATCACCTCGATTCCATTGAAAGAAGACGTTGCGGATGGTGATTGGCTTTGGTTTCGCATTGCTGATGGCATAGATGTGAGATGGGTACCCGAAGGTGATGATATGTACGAGTGTCATGTAATAGTGAGTCGCCTCCTTTGGTTTCTCCATCCTCGTTGCTCACATCCAAAGAGGGCGCAAATGGGTACCCGGTAGCCGTAGAGAATCTCGCAGATGTAAGAGGTTATGCGACGGCAGACTTGTTTGTAAAGCATCCTGCAAAAGATATGTGGAGGGTGTAAGTTCGTTCACGGCGACGAATACTTTATTCTGCTTACATTTCGTTTTGGTGGCAGTGTGGGGAGGAGAGACGATGTGATCGTTCTGGCTACTGGGGAGAAGACGGTCCCTGCACCGATGGAGAGCATCATCAGCGCCGGTCCCATGGTTCAGGGAGTTGTCATGTTCGGACGCCAGCGCAATCAGGTTGGCATCCTCGTCGAACCTCGACCAGAGTATCAGATAGACACAAAAAACGATCAAGCAGTAGAAGAGTTCAGAGACAAGGTCTGGTGAGTTGACATCCCGCATTTGAATGTCTCTGGGCTAAGAGGTTCTTCCAAGGCCGTGGGTCGAGGATGCGAACGGGACCTCTGCTGCATTTAGCCGGATCTTCAAGGAGATGATCTTGATCACACATGGCGACAAGCCCATGAAGAGGACAGCGAAGGGGAGTATACAAAGAAATGTCGTTATCAAAGACTATGAATCCGAAATCGATATGCTGTGAGTGTAATTCGGGTATGTCTTTTCGGGCCAACGACCCATATTTTGCGTAGTTATCAATCGGCAGATTCTACTTCCCGATCCCTGGTACACGTACCTCCTCCAATAGCATGGAATGGTGCGCCGTTGAGTCAATGGCTCATGGAACATGCGCGCGTCGTCAGTTCGGGACGGGACATCGACTCTAGCGCAGACCTGTTTGCTCAAGGTTTTGATAGGCGAGTCGTGACATGACTACTCTGCGATGTCTCCTCACCAACAGGTCCTATCATTTTAGTCTGAGCG
>JBBPNN010000862.1:0-14785 GCA_038090935.1 Hortiboletus campestris | reverse complement strand
CGGCCAATTTCAGATGAGTCTTGCGATGTAGCTGGACTTGTTAGGTAGTCTGGTACTGTGCTTTGCTGACTAGGATCTAGGGCTTTTAGAATATATTTCTCTAATGCCTGTAGTTCTTCTCTATCGTGTTCTATCTGTTGTAGCTTCCTACAAGCAGATCTACACTCAGTACACTCTGTAGCTGAGGGTATTACTATGGTCTCCTCTAGGCTAGTTCTAGGAATGGTTATATGATTTGTATGGGTAATTGGCTCAGCTAAAGGTGTGAGACCAAATGTGGAGTGGTAAATTCGGGTAGGGTGCTCAGTAAGCAAATGAGCTACCCAATGATAGGTAACTTGCCGTAATCGATTCTGAATATGCAAGTTTTGCCGGCGGAAATGAACTTGCCACTCTGATAGGATACTAGTGATATGTGTGGCTTCAGTCGATGTCTGACTCTGTGTCAGATCTGTCACCATCTGCAGTATTAGACTTTGCGGGTAGTTTATTGAGTTTGTGCTCATGTGGCTCTCCATCTTCTGATGATGCTTCTTCTTTGTCTGGGGTTATCTCAAGGTCCTCTCCCCTTTTGTCTAACTTTCTTAGGGAGTGCCTCTGTATGTAAGGTATTACTCTGAATGCAGCAATTGATCTAGCTAGTTGAGCTCCGTCAACTTCTGCTAGTCTATAACTTCCTCCTTGGGTTCGTCTGATTACATTGTATGGGCCTAGATACCTGGGCTTAGTTTTCCTATTCAGTTCTTTCTCAACAGCTGTGTTTCTGATTAGGACTAAGTCTCCAGGGGCATAGCTTCCTTGCACCAATCTGGTTTCAAATCACTTTTCAAATTGGCGCTTAGAGTTCAACCTAGAATCTCGTAAGGTTGCTATGGCTCTTTCCAAATCTTCTTCTCATTGTTCTATTTGCCTTATCCGTAATGCTAACAATTCTTCATGGGAAAGTTCTTTGTCAAATCCTTCAACCAAGAAGGTTGACTCCCATAAATCAAAAGGCAATACTGGGTCACCTCCATGTAAAAGGTAATATGCAGAATATCCTGTTGATCGTCGTACAGTAATATTGTCTGCAAATAAGGCTGCTTGCAGCTTGTCTGGCCACGAGTGTATCTTCCCTTCACAAGCCTTTACTAAAGCCTCTCTGATTGCAAAGTGGCCTTGCTCAACCACTCCATTGGCTTGAGAATTATAAGGGCTAATAAACACTTGAGGTATTCCATGCTTTGCAAGTATATCTGATAGGACTTCTTTAAACTCGGGTCCATTGTCTGTGACTATCTTTTCCACACCTCCATATCTATATATAATATCATCTACTACAAACTGGGCCACTGATCGGGCAGATGCTTGTCGTAGAGCTTTGCCTTCAACATACTTAGATAAGTCATCTCTGGCTAGCACTATATAGCGATACCCTTTTGCCACAGGCATGTGCATGATATCTATATGAACCTTTGTAAATATAGTAGCTGGTGGTGGGGTAATAATAGGAATATGGGCTTTAGCAGTATTCCTAATCTGGCATTCATGACAAGATTTGACATGATGCCGTACATCTTGGTACATTTGAGGCCAATAGAAGCGGCGTCTGAGGTTTTCCCAGGTGGCTTTCTCACCATGGTGACCTAGTGACTCATGGGCTTGGCTCAAGATCTGTTCCTGCTTACTATGGTCAAATATCACTAAGAGAGGATGCCCAGATTTGGTCTGCTTAAATAGACGTCCTGCCTTTACGAAGTACTTGGTAACCTTTTGTAGAAATTTATTAGTAACAGGTATAGGTTCAGGATTGGTCAGATACTCATATATCTACTTAAGGGTAGTATCTTGATTCTCTTGGGCAGACAGTACATATGCTGTCATGCTCCTAGAGATACCTTCTTCTATACCATTGTTTTTACGCAATTTGGGTCCATAATATGCGTAGAACAAGGCAATTTCATCAAGCCAACTATGATCATATGATTCTACCTTGGCTTGTTCTTCTAGTGGTCTTTGGGATAATGCATCTGGTGCTTTGAATTGTATTGCAGGTACATGAACAAGGGTAAAATCAAACATGAGGATTCCTTGAATCCACCTGTTGATTACTGCATTTGGTTGCAGTTTAGGCTCATTCAGCATTCCCTTGATATACTTAGCATCCACCTCTACTATGAGGTTCTTGGCTCCAATTACATATAGGCAGCAGTGTCGTAAAGCTCGGAATAAGCCAAATAGTTCCAGCTTAGGTTGGGAGTAGGTAGCTTCCACTAAGGAAAAAGGAAGTGATTCATATCTAGAAGGGCGGCGTCTACCATGCTTGTCTATTTGTGACAGAATCATTCCTACCCCCATGTAGCTAGAGCCTACTGACAACACTATTGGTCGTCCGCATGTGTAATCTATAGGTAAGAGTGCAGGTGCTGTTGTAATCAATTCCTTTAAAGTCTCAAAGGCTTCTTGACATTCTTCTATTCAGGCAAAGGGTACATCCTTCTTCCAGGTAGCTGTTATGCTTCTGGCTATCTGTGAGTAATTAGGAATCCATATGTGGACTGTTCCACATAGGCCCATAAATTGTCTGGCTTCTGTAGCACTTTTGAGGAGTAGGCCATTCCTTTATGATCTTTACTTGTTGTATATCAGGTCCTCTTCCATTGATTCCCACATTCTGGCCAAGTATGACTACTTGGGGTTGGCAGATTTGAAGCTTCTTTCCATTGAAGGTTCCTCCTGCTTCTGCCAAACGATATAAGATTCGATTCAAATCTTCTGCATGTTCCCAGATATATTGTCATATGCCTGGCCTTTCTGGTAGAACTGCAGGGTTCCCATCCTTATCAGGATAGGTAGCAAGTGGTCCTCGTATTGGTGCATCATCGATGAATACATTTATCACTTGCTTGACAATCTCATCTTGGAATATAAACACCATACATTCTTGAAATTCAGAGGGTGAATTGGTGTATCCAATGGGCAATGAGGTTATCCGAAGTAGTCCTAGTGGGGTTTGGAAGGCTGTCATGTCTCGACTAGCTTCATCCATCTTTCTTGCATTAAAACCCCAATATAGGTCTAGGACTGTGAAGCATTTTCCTTCCAAAAACTGGTCTACAAATTGATCCAGATGAGGGGGAATGGATGATTCCTTAATGCTGACTACATTTAGTGGCTGCAGGTCATGCACTATTCTTAGTTTCTGCTTTTCTTCATTCCACGTACAGAACCATCGTGATCTGTAGGGGGATTGGCAGTATTCATAGACTCCTGCTCTTATCTTAAGTTGCAGCAGGTCTATGATTCATTGTCGCAATGCAGGGGCAAGTTGTATGCCTTTCTCCTGCCATGGTTTGTGCAGTACATGAGGTATCTTATACGGGCTAAAGTACTTTTCCTTAAGAGTTCTCCTATCCTCGTCTTCAAAGGCTATAGCTGCTTCATTCTTGATTAGCATATAGATAAACAAATCTTGTTCTTCAGGCCACAAGAATTGATAGGATTCCATATCCTTCAATATCTTGTCTATTCGCTCCTGGGTAAACTTCCGAGTGGGCCTCTGTAAGCCAAAGTGTACATTCAGGGGTTCCAATGTTGTCATTGGATCATATGGTATTGTTCTGGTGACCTTAAACTCCTGGGGAATTACAGTAGAGATTGGCTTGATACGTTGATCAACCCGTTTATATGCTCCGTAGGTCCATACACACAAGTGGGATGTTGATCGGGTAAGCAATCCTATAGACTCTACGTCTAGATTCTTGGGTAAGTCCTGATCCTTAATATGTTCCTTGGATATTGCCTTGGTAGTCATCATAGTCATCGTCTTGATCATCTTGATCAGTTGGTTCCACTGCTTTGTTTGGCAGGCAGATGCTATCAGTAATACCGCTGCTTCGTTAGGCAGGCAGTTACTAATAGCTAGTACGCCTTTCTTAGGTGTGTCGTCCTAATACAGTGTGAGATCTGTCCCTTAGATGTCACACGCAAGAGTCTAGTTCCTATTGTAGTCTGCAGCTATGCCTATATATGGTCTTAGGATCACACGGGATCTGCCTAGGCCGAATAGCTATACTCTACACTTCTAGTACTCCCGTTTTACAGTAGTAGGGGATCCTTCTATTCACAGTTGTATTCACCGTACTCGTGGTGTTAGCTTCGTGCTATTGCTAGCGTAGCAACAACTGTGTATTCTCTTCCATAGTTTAGTGAGGTTGCGCTCGTTGTGTCGTATGACTAGATGGCAAGGTTATCATATGTAATCGTGTACCATAGTCTACCTAAAGACTCGGTTTATGTCCTCGTATATTGCTTTCTCTGTGCGTGGAGCTGGTTTCCGCAAGGAACGGAAACACTTCATAGTTTGGTTATACTTGTTGGTCAGTCAACTGTTTGACTTCTCTACTCATTCGGACAGGGTTTCGCTCACACTTTCCATGTTGTCGTAAAGGGGATACAAGAGGGGGTATGTAGGAATATGGTAACGATACAGTAGGGGTGTCCTTCATAGCTATAGTAGGCAGGGGTGGACTCTATGTACACCATCGGATCAGGCGCTCTCGCACTGAAAATTTGATGGGTTAGTCATATTGGCCATGCCTACAACGGACATACCTCATTGTATATTTGACTATTCCTTTCAAGGGAGCTGGCGGCGTAAGTCCTAGTCAACTCTGAGTACAAGTCTAGAAATAAAAGGGGGGGTGGTTCTCTAGTAAGTCACTGGGTTGGAGAGGGGATGGGGTGTACCTGGTCCTATGCACCTCAAGCGATGGTGAGGGGGAGGGGAAAAGTCCACCCCGCGGTTGCTAAGGGTGAGGCCAGGTTTATATACTATCTGGTTGGATCTTAAAGTATTCGGTGTATTCCTTGAGCTGGTGCAGTCTGCTAGGGCATAACTTGATAAGCGAGATTAGTATCAGCATGTCTGCTGTGTGTCTATCCTATTTTGGAATCACTGATCCGCAGTTTTGACAAGGCCACAAAGTTCCTTCTTGATCTGGGAATGGCGTTTTGTCCTTCCTATTTTGGGGACAGGGGCCTAAACCTTCGGGTACAGTGTCTAACTTGTGTGATTTGTCTCGGGCTGTGTCAGCCTCTACTTTGTATACCTAGTTCCTTGGATATTGTATTTAATGTACCTTAGTGTCAGTCACAACTTGTTGCCCATAATATACTTGATTGCGGGCTACTCTAGTGTACAAACACTTGTGCGCGTCTGTGGTGCGGCACATCGTAACTATTCGTACATACAAATATCCTCCTAACATAGGTAGGCAGGAGCAAGAGTATGGGTAACCCGTGGGGGTCAGGGTCCGGGTACCAAATGGGTATGGGTACGGGTACACGAATTGTATGCAAAGGACCCGTGCCTAATTGACCCATACCCGTAGCTCGACCCGTACTAATTTAAGCATGTGATTTGTAACTCTACGGGCTCAGCCACATAGACTACTGCAATTTGTCACAGGCTCATACACACGGACCAACACAGCAATTTGTAAACTCCAACTTCCGTGACTTCACAACCTTCCCCTACCACTGGCCAATTATGTCCGAGCCTGGAAACAGTGGAAAGCGAGTCCCTAAAAGGTCAGAGAAGGCCTTGGCCATGGAGCAGCAGGCACCTTCTAAAAAAAGGAAGCTTCCGGGCCTGGAAGATTCTGACGCCAAGTCTGACAACAAGGCTTCAAGCACCGTCACTGGAAAAAAACAATGCCACACCGTCAGCAGTGTGGCTCGAGCAGTGACAACGCGTACCCCAAACGACTCCGACAACGAGGATTCTAGCACCGTGGCTAGAAAAAAGCAAGGGCGCACAGTCAGCAACTGACTCGAGCAGTGACAAACTTAACAATACGTGCCCAGAAGAGGCAGGAGGCTACCCAACAGGCAGCAACAGCCGCAAGGCCGGCCACCACTGATGGTGAATCTGGTACCAAAGTCCCTGAGATCATTGACTTGGACAATGAGGACACGGGCAACGACGACCGTGACGTAGTACCAGAGAATGCTAGAGACAAGCTTGGTGAGTACCAGAGAATGCTAGAGACGAGCTTGGTGAGTACCAGCATTGGTCAACGGTCAACAATTATCCATCACTTACCATTCGCCGGGTAGAACGCTTAATGAAAGAATGGCGTGCACCTGTTTATGGCTTCTTTGAACCAAAGCCGCGGGTCATTGAGGTAAACGGCCGCCGTGCACACGATTTTATCTGTGGTGCACGTGGCTGTACCACTACCATCCGTCGCTACCTGGACAAGAAGGACGCCAAGTCCACGGGGAACTTGAGGAAACATGCGAAGAGTTGTTGGGGGGTTGAGGTTGTGAACAATGGTGACCAGGCAAAAGACAGCACAAAAGTGCGCGAGGCACTCGCAAAGGGCAACCTAAAGAACGGATCAATTACATTTGCTTTCGAACAGATGGGCAAGGTGGCTTACTTACATCGCCCGCACACCCGAGAGGAAACCCGGTATGTGATGTGCATTTGGATGCATCACAACGTTAACGACGAATGCGCTGCACATTCAACAGCGCCGTCATGGTCCGTTGGGTATCTAAAGACCTCCGACCATTTTCAATCGTCGAAGACGAGAATTTTAAGGTCCTAATGAAAACGGGACGTCCTCATTATTACTTACCTTCGAGGTGGACGGTTTCCCGGGATGTTCAACTGGTGTTTGCACACACGCGAAAGAGGATAGCAACAATGTTAAAGGTCAGTACTCAGTTCCGCAGTCATTCGATGTATGATTGAACGTACCGTAGGACTATAGTGGCAAGCTCAACTTTACGACTGACGCATGGTCTTCACCTAACCACCGTGCATTCGTGGCCTTCTACGTGCACTTGGAGCACAAAGGAAAGCCTTTATCAATGTCGTTGGACATTGTTGAAGTTGCGGCTGTGAGTCTATAACGTCTATAATCAAAATTCATTATTAATGAATTAAAATCAGTCGCACACTGGGCTTGAGCTGGCAACAGCGTTCGCGAAGGTGCTAGATGTGTTTGGATTAGCGGATAAAGTCAGTACCATGTACTGAAGACCATGACATACCTAACCGCTGGCCTAGATATTGGGTGTGACTTGTGATAACGCCTCAAATAACGATGTGATGATCAATGAGCTTAGCAGACTCACACCAACATTCACAGGTCCCGCGAGCCAGACACGATGTTTTCTGCACATCGTGAATCTAATCGCTAAGTCACTACTTCGTCAGTTTGATGCCAAGACAAAGAGTTCGAACGGAATTGCAACTGACAGTGCTGGTGACGAGTTGGAGGAGGAAGAGTTGACTGAGAATGAACTTGAAGGGCGTGATGTGGAAAACTTTGCTGAGGACGAGGATGAAAATCAAGCCGGCGATAATGATGAGGGTTGGGTTGATGAGTCGCGAGACCTAACGGCTAGAGATCTTGAGGAATTACAAAGAACAATGCGCCCTGTGAGAGCAGCGCTGTTAAAGGTGCGCACTACTAGTGATGAAACACTTACCTTGGGATCTGAAACCCCATTCCTAGACACGCAAATTGGGCTATAAAATAATCCACTCGACCACCATCCTCCTCCCAGCTTGGCGTGAAATCTTCGAAACGCTAAAGCTAAAGTTAACGTATCTCCCGCGGGATGTGGCGACCAGATGGAACTCAACGTTCGATATGTTGAACTACACCTTGCAGCATCGAGAAGTGGTTGATGGAATGACACAGAAACGAGAGCTTGGGCTGAGGAAACTTGAGTTGTCGGATGAAGAGTGGACTGTTATTGAGCAGCTGCATGCGGTGTTGTCGGTGAGTACTACACGTGTCTCCTCATGTTCTACCTCATGTTCTACTGCTCACATAATCATGGCCGCTCTAGGTCCTCAAGGATGCCACTCTATTCTTCTCGCGCGCGACACCCAACCTCGCCACGGTTATACCTGCCATGGACCACATCGATCAACAGCTCCGTACTTTTTCTCGGGACTGGAAGTACTTGCCGTCTGTTCGCACTGCCGTCTCGCTGGCAAGGAAGACCCTCAATCGTTACTACTCGCTTACAGATAGCTCTGAGGTCTACCGGATTGCAATGAGTAAGCAATCTGTTGGCTTGCTGTGTACTAATTTACTCACCCTTTGGCCTGGCCCGGGGAGTCCTCCATCCTCGCCACAAGCTCACATACTTCAAGAAGATGGACTGGGAGACCGAGTGGATCACAACGGCTGAAAGACTCGTGCGAAATGAGTTTGAAGTATCATACATGGACTTCGAGATCTCCAACAATCTGGAGGATACCGAAGACAACTCCAACGAGGGCGCCAACAAGAAGTCCAATATATTTGATTCCCTCCCTGCCCTTGCCCCACCCAAGCCAAGTGATTTGGGGTCTGAACTTGACCGCTACCTCAGCATGGACATGGAGCACGTCACCGACGCAATCGGGTGGTGGCACGAGCGCCATCATATCTACCCAACCCTCTCCCGCATGGCCCTCGACTATTTAACCATTCCTGGTTAGTATTTTCTTTTTTTTTCCCTATCATACTGACAACGACTACTACTTGAATATACAGCTACCTCCATTGATGTCGAGCAGCTGTTCAGCCGTGGTCGGCTCCTCCTTTCCCACGTCCGATCACGTTTATCGGTCCAATCAACACGTGCTCTTTTGTGCCTCGGCGCATGGAGTGATCTTAATCTGGTCAAGAACGAGGATGTGAAAAAGGTCACAGACCTTCCAGAGGCCGAAAAAGAGGACAGCATGGTGATGCTTGAGGAAGGTCTGGAGTCCATCACATTGGTGTAGCTCGTCGTATTGTCAATTTGTAGTATAACTATTCAAGTAGTCGCTCTATATACAATGGACCCACGGGTAAACCCGTTGAGGGTTATTCGCGGGTACATTTGACCAGACCCGTGAGCATACCTGGACCCGTTATGGAGGGTGCGGGTTGACAGCGGGTGCGGGTGCGGGTTGAATCTCAAGCACCCGCGGGTTACCCGTGCTCTAGCCTAATTCGGATTGCTTCCTCGGCCCTCACTTCCACTGCTTCCATTGACTAAACCCTTGTCATCTGGTCCAAAACATTTCTGAAGATAAGGATCGAAGTACGTCTGTACATTGTCCTGCCTTTGGAATTTCGGACCATTGGCGATCTCGGGGTTAAAATCATTGCTTTTGAAATGTTTAGTATACTCAAATAGAACATCATCTCACTTACACTGTAGAAAATATTTCACCACTTTCATCGTCCTTCCATCCGGCCAAAATTACCATTCGGACCCCACCCCTTTTCCACATCTCGTCCGCAAAGCGTTTCATAATGGAGTACATATTTTTTTTTGTAAATCTGTGTGAGAATTGTGTTAGTATTGGACTGGATCTGAACACAATCCCCTCACCTCGCCTGGACCTCGCCTGGACCTCCAGTGGTGTTCCATTCCTCTGCAAGCTGTCTGGCTTCAGCTTCTTCGTCTGAGAGAACCCCGTCCAGGAGTTCATTGAGTGTTGGCTGATAGTCCTGAATGACATAATTGCCTTCATTCCGCTCCTTCACCTTCTCGATCACTTGCTGCTTGAGCCGATCCTCCAGAACTCTCCGAGCAGTCCATTTCCAACCGAGAAGAAACCCCCTTCGGGCTGATCTTATTCGGCCCTTGTTTTGAAGCCACTTGTGATACATCTTCCCAAATAAGTTCAAATATCAGTCAGAGGATTGAATTTACTCACATTGGCCTTGATCCTCCATGCATCTCCTCGAACCCCTGTGTGGCAGGGAAGGACTTTCAGTTCCTTTTTCAATGTCTTCCAGACGCTTTTTCTTCTTTCTTTTTCGACTTCCTTCCATGCTGGCCATCTTGATTCCAGGAGGTCTAGAGTCTCTTTCGGAAAGATATTGGGCTCATTCCGAATATTGCCCCCATCCTGAGAGACCTCCTCTATTTCTTGCTCGACAGTCTCCAATACTTCATCTTCGGAGTGTAGGGGTCGTTCCTCAGGAATTGATGCAATTTGTTGAGAAGGCATCATATCTAGAGATGTGGGTGGATGTGGGTATGAAGACAATGTGTATTCATTCAAGGGTCTTAACCCCTACAGCTCAGATCTTCCAGGCCTCGATTCTTTGACTTGACTCAGGAATTCCGTCACATATCCCCAAGATATGGATATGAGGCTTCAATTCGTTATCTGGAACCCCATTTGGGTTCAATGCTTTTAATTTATCTTTATCCGGTGTCATGATTGACATCGGTAACTAACCGAGCACCTTCTTGGTGGCATTGCCGATCCAAGAATCTTAAATGCCATAACTTCGAGTGTGTCAATTATGCAAGTATGCACGGCCATGAAATGAGATAGGCATGCCAATTCGAAATCAGAATCATACCTTTTGACATTCAGACATGGTGAAGAATGGTAACAAGAGAAAGGTAGCCTCTCGGGGCATCAGTCGGGTCACTTGGGAAATCAAAAAGACCACTAGAGGTCAAAAAGTGGACTTGGCCAGACTGCCATCGAATACAACACCAAGAAGTTCCAGGCGAAGTGCAGCTTCTTTGCATCAGCCTTCAAGTATTCACTCCTCCTTCCACCAAGCAAGCTATAACAATCCAATGATTGACCTCGAGGACTTAAGACCCCTCAAACTACCACACAAGAATGTATGGACTCATATTTCTATTAAATGCATTCAACATTCACTCTCACCACAGACAACCAATGACTACATGCGGAAGTGGGTGAATCACCGGAATGAATTCCTTTATAGTCTTCTTGATATGGAAGCTCCTCCGGAGTCCTGGATATGCATGTTATGTGGTGGAGATGGTGTTTACAGGTGCTCCGATTGCTTTACACAGCCAGTTTATTGTACATCTTGTGTGAGGAGGGAACATCTAAAGCTTCCTTTTCATAGAGTTGAACAATGGACAGGGAGCTATTTCAAGGAATCATCACTGATTTTGGTAAGTGACCTATTTCGTTAGAAATATGTTTTCATCCTAATACATGTCCCAGACTGGTTTCCAACTCTTCCTTGGACATGGAGGCCATCTGTGTCCGACCAAAAATAATTGGAGTATGGAGCATGACCTATTTGGAACTGCAGAGCCCCTGGCCATGGATGGCAATGAATGGGAAGATATTGACCAGGATGACATCCCCCCCGAATTCGGCCACCTCCCGACTCCGATTACCTGACTGTCATTGATGTGACTGGAGTCCATTTCGTCAATGCCCACTATTGTACTTGTGATGGGTCCAATCCATGCCATCTCCAGTTATTCAAAAGCAAACTCTTCCCTGCCACTATGCAGCGGACCAAAACAGTTTTTACAGTCGGTGTTCTCGATGATTTCGTTCGTGACAATCTGGAGTGTGGAACATCAGCTCTCAACTACTACAGTAAGTTGAGGAGAGTGACTTCCAACGCATTTCCACACCTGGTCCCAGTAAGTGTTCTGACTGTGAACTGAGAATGTTATGCTAAGAGGAAGTAGAATCAGTACAGGGAGTTGCTCCGAGTTGCTCGTCAATGGAGGCTTTTGAAGCTTATGAAATGGAATGGATTTGGGCACCAATCCCAGGCTCCACAAAAGGAGGAGTTAGTCCTATTCTGCCCAACATGTCCTCAACCTGGGGTTAACGCAAATCCATCCAAAGACGAGTTGTCCGAGTAGGTTGTCCCCCATCCTGGAGATGTATTCATGATTCACTTCACCTGAATTCATAGCTGGAAATACACCCGAATGGTGGTCATGGATGGTAACTTCAAGGCCGAGCATTTGCATGAGAAATGCCCAGAGGACCAAGTTTGGCTGATGGATGGATTGGGATACATGGTTGGACGGTCAGATTATCAAGAGTATCTGAAGTCGACCATTCACCCTGTGGAGGCAAGTCTCACTCCTAAGATGATCCGTTCGGGGGAATTTATCGGAGTAACCCAGCGCTCTAACTGCAATAATCATCGGGCTGTCAATCAAGCCAACTCTAGTCGGGGTCATCTGGAATCAACAGGGATCGGGGCTACAGCATGTGCTCGGCACGGGTGTTTCGTTCCTCATTCGGTGGTCGATTTTCAGAAGGGCGAAAGGTGGAATAAATCAGAGCATGTGTGTCGAAATATCTCTAAACATCCTACAGGCAAGTGAACATGGATTATTCAGTCACCAATGCCCTGTCCCTCAACATGGGAAACATCAACTGGGTCATAAGCTTTTATGACATTAACTGTGCATACATGAAGAAGCTCAGATCTCGGGTCAGTAATAGTTCCCACATCACCCTTCCAAACGACTTGGAAATCATACCGGGAATTGGGATCTGGCATGTGCATGGACATCGTCCTGAATGCTATGCTCGGTATGCCCCTCTATTCATCCCTGGGTCAGGTTGGGTGGACAGAGAGATTATCGAAACCCTGTGGTCTTCACTAAATATTGTGTCCAGATCAGCTCGGGGCATGTCAGCTCCACATCGCCAGGAGCTCTTGGACTTTCAGATGAACGACTCAAATTTCATGAAAATGATCTGAATGGATAAGCGATCCCAGTTCTTGGATGCTAGCGGTGCATTCAACCATTTGCAGCTCGGACACTTGGAAGAAAGCTGAAAGTTGCCAGAGATTCATCGGCATCGGCATCAGCATTCTTCAACAGTCTGGACTCTGAGATTGGAGATAAAGAGGGGAGCAAGTGGAAAGAGGCTGAGATGAATGCCTTGAGAAAGCGTGTGGATGATCCATCCGCAATGGACATATTTGAGCTCAAGTTAGCAAAAGGTCTGTTGAACATGGGGAGGCATTGCACTGCAATATTGATGATCTACTAGCGCCGAGCATACGGGCCGTAGAGTTGGATATTCTCCGATCCGGATCGGATACTTCATCCGGTGTTCGGGGTGCGACTACATGGCTCGCTAAAGGATTGAAATTGGAGGAGTCCCAAATGGCGCTTCAACGGGAGATAGGGAAGCTGGGAACCAGTTGCACTGAGGATCAACAACTCACTGTCGCTCGCAAAGTAAACCAACTGTCACAGGAGGTATCGTCGTTTCTATCCGAAGCTGTGTTGCATCTCGGGGTGCAGGACTCAGATGAAATTGACCCCATAGGATCGGACAAAGAAGACGATATAGCAGATGAAGACCTCTTGGATCGTATGGATAATAAAAGACCATATCGGGTTGTACTCCCGCTCCCTTCATCCTTTGGTCTTGAAAAATGCAAGAGGATGGGGATAGATGCTCTCATCGATGTGGAGTTGAGGTTGCGACAAGGCCAGGCAAATGATGCACTCCATGAATTGAGGATGGCACTGGCAGACAAGGCTGTACTATACCAAACGGAGGTGAGGCATTCAAGGAATTACCAGCATCGGACCAGGGCATCAGCAAAAGTGCGATCGGTGCATACCGAGATCCAAAGGCATGCGGCAGTTTACCGACAGTGTAGACGGGCCATGGTGGTTCTCATGGCGGAGGACATGATACTGGAGAGATACCAATCCCTCACCGATGATCAGCTGAAGGTGGACACTATCTCCGTATCCCCAAATGTGCGGGGTCTTCGGAATAAAAACCTTGCATGGTTTTGGTCAATGGATATTCTTCAGGACACTGAACGGAGTGAATGGATGTCCGAATGTAAGTGCGGTGTTACATTGGCCTATGTTAGACTGCTAACTCATCTGTAGTTTACCGTGTTCATTGGCTGAGAGCGAAGGCCATGAGGGACAGATGGTCCGAAGAAGTCGATCTGCTATTGGCTGAGTTCCAATGGACCATCAACTTCTTTGACCAGCGCGCTGCCAACTGGGATCACCGATACATGGTCAGTATGAACAGTAATCGGATCGGACACGCTTGTTATGCAGCCCGCCAACAATCGGTTTATTGCAGACTCCGAGACCAATGCCGAGCTGAGCAGCAAAGATATCTGAAACTTGCTAGTAACACCCCTACCTCACATACAATTGACACTAGCCCAATAGTGTAGTACCAGAATTATTATAATCTCATCTGAAAGGGGGGATTTATTCACCCCGAATTAGTCCGGTTTCGTCCGACCCCGTCACCAACGGAGTTCCTTCGGAAAAACTCGGGACCAAGATGCCTATGTGAAACACGTCACAAGTGATTTTCTTCGTGTCCAACTCCAATGGCCTCATTCAATTCCCTCATCGCACCAATCAATCCCGCCATTTCTGAGTCAACAGTGCACATGGTGCTCTTCTATTATGCTTGTCGCATTGAGACTGTGGGTGAGCATCTTCGGATCACCGACGCCGAGTCTTGGCCGCAGAATTGGCACCGGAACATTTGGTGTGACATCGTAAGCCTTCTCACTCCATCCCATGTCCGAAGTATAAAACGCTTGCTTACCATCCATTGCAGAGGCGCTTCTCCGACATTCTCCTTATGTTACTGTCCCGAGAGAGGACCAGGGCTGTCTTGCCGGTTTGCCTGAATGCATTCTATAATGAGGGCGACAACCGAAACGAGGTTCGGATGGCGTTGCAGAGGTTCCAAGACTCCGACTTTCAGATGATTCACTTTGTTCCGACGTTTGCTCCAGGGTGGGAGCAGAGAGGTGACTCATTGGGACGGAATTTGGCGTCTCCGTGGTGGATTTTGGACATCCCAAGATATGGGAGGGATAAGAATACCTGGCTGCATGATTCGGTGAGGGATGCAATAGCGTTTTTCCAGGTGAGTGCCATTTATATTTCTTCACACATATGAATTAAATCATACCAGGGGAAATGGCCAGTCAATCATTCTCCTTTACCCTCCTACCATAATGGACAGCTC
>JBBPNN010000861.1:0-14801 GCA_038090935.1 Hortiboletus campestris | reverse complement strand
TATAGGCACAAACGTTCGACAAACAACAATATATCCGACGACGAGAGCGACGGGAGACTGTAACAACACCCCAACAAACTATCAGCCTCCCAAAGACCGAAACGAAAGGCAAACACTCACCACAATGCAGGCAGACGACAGAAGGGTAGAGAGAAGCAACGCAAGAAGGAAAAGTGGAAGAATGAGACGGGTAGATAAGGACGGACACACATAGTAATGGGTAAACATGTACAAAGAGCGTGAGTAGCAACTTGCAATTCCCCGCCAAAATCTGAAGGGGACGAAAGACCCACTACTTCCGTAGCGGGGATAGTACGTTTTTCGAGAGGAGCTACTAAAACTGATTGCCCAAACAAAAGGTTAACTCACCCCGTCCTATGAAAACTTGTGCTCTCTGCGCCACTAACACATCGACTGCTTGCGCAATGAATTTCTGTTCCCAGGTCAAGCACAGATCCCGATTGCTTCCTATATGTTCCCACCCCCAAAATCGAGCAGGGCCTCCCTAAGATCGGCAACCCACGAATCAGCACCATTCGTCATAATATACATATCATGAAAGGGTTCCGGCGACTCCTCCCGTATTGTCTCGACCCTCTCGACGATCTACTCAATGCTGGGACAGCAATGGTCGATGTAAGCTTTGTGATTCTCTCGCGAAAGTCAAGGATCAGAGTGAACCTGATCGTACTTGTCAGGGAGCATTTTCTAACGCCCATTCTTCGATTACTGGATACATCCAAACTGCTTCTGACGCGAAACGAGATAACGACACTCTTCTCAAACTTCATTGACATCTGGAATTTTCATCGTACATTCTTTGCTGCGTTGTCTAGACGTGTCCACCCTTCCGCGCCAACATCTACCCATAATACCCTGCATTCGTCCCTGCTTCTGGCGCACATTTCATATCTTTTTCTAAATACCCCGTTCATCATTGGCCTTTCCTACCGCATTAGTCTTTCTTACCTCGCTCTCACCGTCTTCCTCACCAAATTCAGCCTTTGCAGCCTTCCTGCAGGCCCAGAAATATCAGTCTGTGTGCGCACATCTTAGGCTGGCAGGTTACCTTCTCATACCCGTGCAACGGTGTCCGCTATACCTCTTATTGCTCAAAGGCCTACTCGATTCCACCGATCCTGATGACCCTGAATGGGAGGAGCTTCGAGAAGCCCGAGTGCTGGTTGAGAAGAGTAGGCCTACGGATCTGTAATTTCGGCACGCATATAATTGACTGAGTTCTTACTCCTCAGTGATTTACCTATTATGGCTCGAACGCGAAGAAACGAGTATGGGCGTCCTCGTTCACGATGGCGGCGGCCAGAGCCCTCGTAAGCGGAAGGTGTCGACAAATGCGCTCGGTGGCAACGATGAAGAGAAGTGGAGGTGCAGAAGCTACACAAGTCTTGTTGACATGGAGGTAGTTTTGGTCGTCGATCGGCCCAGTGGTGTGGGATCTAGAGGTGGAGGCAAGGCGAGGGTCGAAATGCTAAGCCCGGAGGGATAATTTTCCTTGCATCATGGCACGCACTACTATTGCTTCGTGTGTCCGTCAGCCGTCACGCGCCTATCCGCCAAGGCTCACCCCCATCCAACATAGATGACTCTAATAGTCTCAGTTCTTGAGTAGACTCCATCCGGACTGCACGTGCCGCGCGTCTAGCGACTCTCGCGTTGTCAAATTCCAGCGGAGCTGAAGGCAGGCAGGAGTCGGAGATCGAACAAGATGAGAAGGAGAGGCATCAAGGTGGGAGGTGGTGGTGCTTGGAGAAAGAAACACCATCGGGGACTTTGTGGACGTGTCGTTTGTGCATCGTGTTCTGGCAAGGTATCCTACCCTCGAATTTAACCTCGCACCCGGGAGCGCTAACGGGTGCCTACAAGATATTTAACATAGCCCAAATCGTCACCCTCCATACGAGTACCACCACGCATGTACAGTTTACCACGGGGAAGAGCCTCGAAGGACTAAGTATAAACGAGGATTCAAAAAAAAAAAAAGCCCAAGACGATAGTGATGCATCGCCTGCACACAAGAGGCGGAAATCGAGACCTGTTCGTGCTTGCGAGGAGTGCTACGAAGCAGCATTCCCCGCTCATTGTACCATCTCCAACTGGCCCTGAGCCATTCTCCCGCATCTTCTGCAACGTAACCGTCTTCCTCTAACCGGACACTATCAGACAGGCCATCGACTCCTCAAGCCGACGAAGATCCCGACACGATCCTTGGCATTCAACCGTGGTTATCTATCCCATCCTGTCAAGTAGCTAACAAGGACATTCGGGAAGCTCTGATGGCGATGGACCTCAGTCCCACTGTGGGTGCACTGAGCCGGAGTCCCTCGCAAGGGGCACTCAGCGCCAGCCCCTCATGCATCGGACTGAGCAGTAGCCCCTCCCGAAAATCACGTCTTAGTACGAGCCTTACAAAAGCGAGCAGCCCTCTGAGGGGTCAGCACACTCAGGTACATGGGGTCCCTGCCGGTGCCACAAGCAGCCCTTCGAAGCGTATCACGCATCTCCCTCGTGTCTCCTCCGCGGATTTGGGCCCAAAGCCGCCTTCCCCTCTGCCCGCCCTACACGCCGAAGATGCATTAAACGGAGGTGTGAACCAGGACAGTCGTTAAGAGGACCATGGATACGTCTCGACGCGTCCAATCCAAGTACGGCCCTCCCCAACGCGTCCGCGGAGTTACCACGACATTCTCGAAGACTTCACTCTGCACGAACGTGGTCTCAGTATACCCTTCTCGAATTTGAGTGCCCCCGGTGTTGGTTCGGTGAGAGGGGGAGAAAGCGAGGACGAGATTGAGATCGAAGTCCGCCTACGCGATCGACCACGCGAGAAATTTTCTGTCCCTGCATTTTTTTGACGGTCACTCGCAAGAGAGTATAGGGCTGATGCGGCAGGGTACAGTGGATGATGGTGTGGTTTCGAGAGAAGATACTACACGGTGGAAGAAACGGTTCTCGATGCCGCTATCGAATTACAGACCGCCCCGGTGTTTGCACGTGCCCGCCAGGATGCAGAAGGGGGCAGCGCTGAGAAGAAACGGTAACAGCTGTAGCCGAACTCAATTAATTCAAAAGGGCTCGTCGTACGACTTGGTGCGCGTTTGACTCAATCCTGGTAAATCAAATGCAACACCAGTGGCTGTGAATTGTGAAATTGTATGATGCCACTGGCAAAGGTCAAGAAATTGCAAACCTGTGACGCGCACAGTGGCAGACACTGTATGTTACAAGCCACGCACAGGTTGCTGCATCCGATCAGCCGCACTTGCTCCTCAACCTGGCCGCAGCAAGATTTCATGTGAGCGGAGCTTCTAAGAGTAATCACTGATCTATGTTAATTCTTGAGGGTGGGGATCTACACAAATACGTGCCAGATACTTGTCAGAGGCCACGGGAAAACAGCGGGGCTCAGAAAACCCGATTAAATAATTCATCGAAAATCGGTATTGGAAATGTCCCGTCATCAGGCGACTCGAGGTTGCAACGTTCTCGAGAACACTGATCTAACATCGACTACAGCTGTGATATGGAAAGTCGGTCCGACCATTCTAGTGACGGGCTTGTATGACCATGAAATCAGTTTTTGGGAAGCTTGAGGTGATTTGCGCACCATCCCACGGTCCCTGGTGTGAGCTACGTCCTTTCAATCACTGGCACGCTGTGCAGATCAGGTCATCCTCGGGTTCGTCTCACTAATTCAATTTGTTTCTTCCTGTAGAGGGCCTCGTTCATGTTATGCCAGCGTCCGCTGGTAGCAGCGATCCACAAGAAAGTGGGGTCTTTTACGGAATCACTAATACTTACTTCCTCTACCCCGGTTGGCTCTCCCCATCTGTGTACTAGTCAAATTGGTGCTCATATCGTGAATGTCACCTCGGTTTCCTTCCACAGCGAAGGGAAATGGTTACTTACTGTAGTGAAGACGGCACTATCAAGATATAGGACCCCAGATACTCGTCCACTTCCAAGTCCATTAATTCGTTCTTCTTCATCTATCACTCAAGGAGTACACAGGTTCACCGGGCACATACGATAATGGCGCCCCCGTTACAAGACGCACCCTGGAAGGAAAGTGAAACAGCCTATAGAGCACAGAATCACGGGCCCGTCAAGTCAATCGACACGCCTCCAGGAGTACGACGCCAACGTCGATCACTCGATGACACGATGCACCAATTTAATGAGACTGTCCTCCACCATCCCCACCAATCCAACGACGTCATCGTTAGTGATTGGCGAGGAGCGCTGTTCTGCCAACATCCAACATACGATGGCTTCTCTGTGGTATTGGCGCCTATAGGTCGTTTGCTTCAGCCTATATAATGCCCGACCTGGAGTACATTATCCCACCAGTACGCTTCGTTCGACATTGTGTACACGGAGGTTCTTCTAGCATTGTCATGGACAACCCGAATAAATACAATCAAGACTGGCCACGGATGGTATGCCGTCTTTCTTTTCGTAGCTTCAGCTCGACTCAACGCACGATCTCTCGAAGGCAATGCTCTTGTTCAACAGGCATCTTATTGATGAAAAGGAGGTCGTCTGTCAGTGGGTGGACAATGGGACACTCTGCAACGACCTATTAAAGGGGAAGGACTTCAAGGTTCACCTACACGACAGACACAGGATCCCGTCCGGCTCGCAATCGTATGAGTGTCAATGGTACGGATGCCCTAGCCGCCCAATGAAGAAGCCGAGCCTCGAAAGGCACATGAAAGAACAGCATGTTCCCGTCAAGTGGGCTTGCCCGTACTGCATCCAAACGTTCACGAGGAAGTCATCCCTCCTGGCTCATATTGAACGATCCCCTGGACATGAATAGCATCCCGTGAGTGTATCACTACCTATAATTGGTGATTAGTAACTACGAATTGCAGGTTATTCAATCATATTATCTCTTGATCACACCGAACCTCCCCAAGAAAGGCCTTGTCACTATATGCCCTTGGTGATCCAGTGCCTACGTCTCCTTAGTCTACTCTATTCTCTGATTCCGGATATACCATCAGACATAGTGTCGTTCGCATTCTTGAACATAATACAGGATTTTCAGCGCTGTATGTTGTAAGGTACGCGTACGCCGTTGCCGTCACGATACTGTAGCTACGATACTTTCAGCGCCACGGTGCGCACCTTTCTCTTTTCACCTTATCACTTTCTCTTTGTCTCGTCCGTCGTTTATTTCATCCACCTCTCGTACTCAGTTTGTTTTGTAGCGTAACGCTCCACTGACTTCGTTAATTCGTCATACCTCGTGTCGAGCCACTCATCTAATTCTCTGTCCTATATTTTATAGTATAAACTATCCTGAAAATCAGAAGAGTTCTCCCATCGGATCCTTCCGAACGAACGACTTTAAGTAAGGTTTCTGCGCTGTAACGTGCAACGACGACGCTCGATTTCGACCGACGCTCTCACTTCTGATTACCTAACCCTTATCTCTTCCATCTTGGCTTATCTCTGTCCTTTTCTGAACTAGCACTTGCGTTTCTGCCTCGCGTGTAGCAACCCACCTACAACGTTGAGTATGAACCAATCTCTAATTGATCGTAAAACTTGCCTCTACAATGATTGTAGCTCATGGTCTTCACTTCAGTTCATTGCTCGTTGTGCACTAACTGAAGTCTTTTTGGGTGATACCGGTGATGACAGCACGTGCTGATTCGGCCATGCGGACAGGCGGGTGATGGGGGACAGGTGGTTGCCAGAGATGCACCACACCGTCAGGATGGGGAGGCTGATGCAAAACCGAAGTACTGAAAGATTGTGTCGGTCTCGGCGTTCAATGTGCTCGGTGCAGATGGACAAGCAAATAAAACTACAGCCCGAACGGATCCTAGTTCATTCATTCCCCAGGGCATTCTCGTGGGGCATCCATGAATTACCTGGCACCAGAAGCTGCCGGTGCTTGAGAAACGGAAATAAGGTACCAGGTTTGTAACGGATCGGTTAGCCAATGGAGTGTAGAGTCGCTGGATCCTATCTGCAACAACAACAACAGGCGTAAAACTAGGCTTCAATGAAAACTCCCATGCAAGGCTCACCAAAAATATTCATGAATAACCGCATTGGCGGAAGGATAGCTGTTGGAAAGGAACTGCCTGTTGAAGAAGGGATTCGACATTGTGAAGTGGTTCTTGCGTGCAGGCCACTGGAACACAGATTTATCCATGAGCCCCTTTGAAGAACCTTCGTTGCAATGCGACTATACAAAACTGATCGGTCCGCCCTGCCAACAAAAGCCTGGCACGTTGGCAATGAGTTTCAGACCTGGCCGCCATTCCGTGGAGGTCCCGGGAGTGAGTTACTGATCGAATAGAATGACTGCTCGACCGGAGTCACTTTGACTTTGACGAACCAAGATTAGGTTCATCACAGATCACACAGAACGGAAGTTACGACTTTCCATGTAAGGAATTTTTACATCATGGATTTGTACCTGTTTACGATTGACACCCGAATTCCGCACTGTGCAAAATCCAAATGACCAAGGTGACAGTAGCCGAATGGGCGCAAAATGGGCGCGTGGCACAACGTTCGAATTTCGCCATCCTCGCCAACCTCTGCGTTGGACCAGACCCTTCCATACTGTGCGATTACAATTACTTAATAGGAGAATCGCGTGTATTGGCAGGAAGGTCAGACAATGTACACGAACAGGCTGTTCCGAAGAGATGATCGGTGAACATTGGTTTGCCATCAAAACGTTGCGTTATGCCGGCTTGGCTGCGGCCAACAGCCAGGTTCCACGAGGCATGGATCAGCACAAGTTGCTTGCGTTCTACGTATGGCATAACACCTGCATAGAAGGCGACTCGAACGGATCGATAAGATGCCCGCTCAATATTATTGGCAAGATCGTCCTCCAACAGCATTCGTTTGCAATTGGTTGGTAGACTACCAACTTGGCGCATGCCGTGTGATGAAAGTTAGTTCCCGAGGAGTACATACCCGGAACGAGAGTCGTGGAGACGTCTCGTTCTTGTACTGCGAAGGAATTGCGCTTGTTGCGGTTGACTCATTCCGCTCCAGATCGCTGGCCCAATCTAGGACCCCTTCAATTCGACTACGTCACACACCATCCTATCGGCCCAACAGCACAAGGAGGAGCGCTTCGTCCGTCTCTGTCCATCAATGGTTCGACGGCACTAGACCATGCGGCGCACTCGTGGCGGGTACCAAAAATGCGATCGGACAGGACTTGCAAGCTGCGCAGGCGCTCCGACTCAGGGTCGACAAGACGGATCCAGGTCTGTCATTGGGAGACGTGTCAGAAATCGATGCGAGGGGAAAGCATTGCACGTCATATTCTTGCCGTCCATATGCAGGACAGTGCTCTGCCCGAGTTGTGGATCGCGTTTTGCACGCACGGACTGTCTGCAGAGGCTCCAAAGGACGTCCGACCGGCCATTCACACGACGAAGACCCCGACACGATCCGTGGCATTCGACCGTGGTTATCCATCCCATCTCGTCAAGTAGCTAGCAAGGACATTGGGGAAGCTCTCATGGCGATGGATCTCAGTCCCGCTGTAGGTGCACTGAGCCGGAGTCCCTGGCAAGCGGCACTCAGTGCCAGGTCCTCCCGAAAGTCGTGTCTTAGTACGAGCCCTACAAAAGCGAGCAGCCCTCTCTGGGGGATCCACACACTCTGGTACATGGGGTCCCTGGCAGTGCCATAAGAGGCCTTCGAAGTGTATCACGCATCTCCCTCGTGTCTCCTCCGCGGATTCAGACCGCAAACTGCCTTCCCCTCCGCCAGCCCTGCACGCCGAAGACGCATCAGACGGAAGTGTGAACCAGGATAGCCGTCGGGAGGACCATGGATACGTCTCGACGCGCCCAATCCGGGTACGCCCCTCCCCAGCGCGTCCGCGGAGTTACCACGACGTTCTCGAGCGTGGCCAGTCTCAGCATACCCTCCTCGAATTCGAGAGTGCCCCCGGTCTTGGTTCGGTGAGAGAGGGGGAAGACGAGGACGAGGGGGGAAGAAGGCGAGGACGAGATCGGGATCAAAGTCTGCCTACACGATCGACAATGCGAGAGATTTTCTGTCCCTGCATTTTTCGACGGTCCCCCGCAAGAGAGTGTAGGGCTGGCGTGGCAGGGTGCAATGGACGATGGTGTGGTTTCGAGGGTAGACAATTCACGACGGAGGGAGCAGCTCTCGATGCCTGCTATCGCATTTCAGACTCCACTGGCGTTTGCACATGCCCAGCCAGGATGCAGAAGGGAGCAGTGCTGAGAAGAGACGGTCTACTTTTATGCACAGAGGTGAGAGGGATGAGAGCAGGAAGGAGAGGCAGGGGGAGAAAGAGGGTTCAGGATTACTGACGGAAGTGCTTCGGGTCAAAGTCAAGTATCTGGGAAACTCATAGCTATTGCTTCACTGTCGCTTCACTAATGGGATCCGACCGCGTCATGCGCATTTTATTTACTTGATATACTCTGTAGTGCACATGTTGTCATTTTTTATTGGTATGTACAATATTCTTTGAAAAGATAAGCTTTCAGAGAAGTAAAATTCCGCGAGAATGCAACAACACTACATCACATCAAAATAGAAAATTGAGACACTATCCAAGAAACAATTCTATCGCGAAGATCAACTTCACGCACTGGACCAAGTATGGAAATCGGAACCGGGATTTGATATGTTTCGTGAAGTCTACGTATGGCAAGCGAGCTCACCCTCCCACCTTGCAAGCCTCAGATGCCTCTCCCTTGGCCAAACACTGCGTCCTCTGGTGCCTCTGCATATAGTCTGTGCGCGCAAAACGCGATCCACAACTCGGGCAGAGCACTTTGTTCTGCAAATGGACGGTAAGAATATGGCGTGCAATGCTTTCCCTTCGCATCGATTTCTGACACGTTTCCCAATGACAGACCTGGATCGTCTTGTCGGCTTTAAGTAGGAGCCCGTGCTCAGCTTTTAAATGTTGTCCAATCGCACTTTTGGTACCCGCCACGAGTGCGTCGCATGGTCTAGTGCCATCGAACCATTGACATTGATGGACAGAGACGGGAGAACTTGAAGCGCTGTGACTCGTGCTGTCGAGGCCAATAGGATAGGGTGTGTGACGTGGTGAGCGAATTGGAGGGGACGTAGATTGGACCAGCGATCGGGACCCGTTGATGCGTATCCTCGGCGAGCGAGAGGCTGGTTTCTGGACGGGATGGTACTCTGTTATAGGGTGGACCGGGTGCAGAATGAGAGTCCCCTCAACCCCAACAAGCGCTATTCCTTCGCGGACGGACGGGTAATGGGGAGCAGGTGGCTGCCAAAGACGCACCACACCGTCAAAAGGGGAAAGCTGGTGCAAAACCGAAGTACCGAAAAATTGTGTGTCGGTGTCGTTCAATGTGCTTGTTACGGATGGAGAAGCAAATAAATCTGTGGCCCGCACAGACTCCGAGTCGGGCTCACTCATTCCGGACAAGCCCAGGGCGTTCTCGTGGGGTATCCATGAATGACAAGCAGATTCTGGCACCAGAGGCTGTCAGCGCTTGAGAAGCGGAAAGAAGGCGGCACAATTTACCAGGTGTTTGTAACGGAGCTGTTAACCAGTCAAGTATAGAGTCGCTAGGTCCTATGCTGCAGCAGTAACCGTCGTAAAACTAGGTTTCAATGAAAACTCCCATGCAGGACTCACCAAGGATATTCAGGAATAACCTCGTTTACGGAAGGATGGCTGTTGGAAAAATACTGCTCATTGAAGGGATTCGACATTGTGAATGGTTCTGCTGTGAGTAGATTGCGTGTAGGCCAGTGGAAGACTGACATCCTACCTTATATCTGTGAGCTCTTCTGTCAAGAACCTTCGCCGGAGTATACAAAACTGATCGGGCCGCCCTGCCAATTAAACACTGATATTGGGCTCCGGCCCGAGAGGTTCTGCCAACAATACATATGCCTGGATATCTGCTTCCAATTCATACGGTCCCTATTATTAAATCCTAAATCAAAAGAGGTTTATGCTGTCAACATACACATTGTTGGCGCGTTGGCAGTGATTTCGGACCTGGCCGCCATTCATAACCCCGCTTCTTGTCCGTGCGGTCAAAAACGTTGGCCTCTTTCGAAGCCTTTCACTGCATGACGACTATGCAACACTGATCGGGCCGCCTTGCCAAGAACATTGACATTAAACCCAATGCTATGCTCCGTGCTGTCAAACAGGGAATGTTGGCAATGAGTTTCAGACCTGGCCGCCATTCCGTGGGATAGTTGGGAGGCTTTGGGCCCATCAAGAAAACTGGAAGCGGTAAAAACTTCATATATACGCAGCTTTCCAGAGTGCCTGTTTTGGAATAGCTCAGGGCAGCTTATGGTCTGACACATTTTAGAAATATTACTGTAACTCTATGATTAGATCTGGCCCAAAGTGATTATCATTGCACAAGTTGCATTGACCAGAATGACCGCTCAATCACTATGCCCACGTAGCCGGAATGAGTGTCACTACGCCGAAATCACCAACATTGCCACTTCTGGGGCAGACCCTTCATAGTATGCGATTAATAGAAAGTTGGACAACCTACGTGATTAGACTGGAAGAGATGAATATGGCATTTTAAACGTTGTGTTTTGCCGGCTTGACTGCGGCTTGCCAACAGCCAGGTCCACGAGGCATGGAGCGCTGCCCCTATCAGCACAAGTTGCTTACCTTTTACACCCACAGGGAAGGCGAATGAATCGATAAAGAGCCCGATCAATATTGTTGGCATGATCGTCCTCCAACAGCATTCGTTTGTAATTGGTTGCTAGACAGCCAAGGCGCATGCTGTACGGTAGTTAATTCCTGAGGAGCATCCGGAACGATCACGGCAGACGTGTCATCTAATGCTGTGTCCGGAATCAGAGAATAGAGTAGACTAACTGGAGGTAGGTATTGGATCATTGTAAGGGTATATAGTAAATAATTGAATAACCTGCACTTCGTGATTACCAATCACCGATCATATGTTATACACTCACGGGATGCTATTCATGTCCAGGGGACCGTTCAATATGAGCCAGGAGAGATGAATCCCTCGTGAACTTTTGGATGCAGTACGGGCAGGCCCACTTGAAGGGTACGTGCTGTTCCTTCACGTGTCCCCCTGGGTTCGACCTCTTCAATGGGCGGCTAGGGCAACCCTGCTATGGAATGGTTGCGGGTCGGATGTGATCCCGTGTCTGTCATGTAGGTGGACCTCAAGCCCCTTTACTATGTCGTGGCAGAGTGTCCCGCAGTCCACCCACCGACAGACGACCTGCTTTGCATCGATAATAAGAGTCCTGTTAAACAAGAGCATTTCCTTTGAGAGACCATGCGTTGAGTCGAGTTGAAGCTACGAAAAGGCGGCATACCCTTGGGAACCAGTCTTGAGTGCATTCATTCGGGTTGGCCATAGTCAACGCTAGAAAGACCTTCGTGTCCACAATGTTGAACGAGGTGTGAAAGGACGGAACCTAGATAGACAGGATATAAATATGTCCAGTCGAGTATTCCTGGACCGATAGGTGCCCTTACCCGAACGGGCGTCTGCGGCGGAGTTCGAAACCGGCGACCCCCCCGATACTAGTGGTGGACGCGCGCGGACAGCACACCGCGACGCTGCAACAAGGCCACGAGGGGAGGCCGCGACGACGGAACGCCCTCGTTGAACGGGCCAACGGGCAGGTCCAGCGCCGTTGTCGTGACGCAGCGAGAGACGCGCTCGCTGCTGGGGTTCGGAGACCCCATCTCTCGTGAGTTGCTCATACTTCCACGCTGACGCTATTCTCGAGATCTCCCGTCGCTTCTCCCGCCGTCAGCACGCGGGACTTCCCGGCGTGTCCCATGATGGCATCTTTTGGCAGGGCTCCCCCTTGTAGCGTGTCTCATGAATCAGGTCGCCTCTCCTGCTTCATGGGACACGCATCTCCGCGCTCCACCCAGTCACATGGCCATGAGCTGACGAGAGAAAAGAAAAAAAAAGAAAACATCCTCGAGTCACGTCACCCCCTGCCTTCCTGCTCTCCGACACCACCTCCCGCCGCCCTCGTGTGCGCGACGGACGGACGGACACACCTCCCAGTCGTACCCCCACCTCACTCGTGCGCACAACGGACGGACGGACGGATCGTTCCCCCCACCTCCCACCACGACCCGGGCCCGCTTCACTCGTGCGCACAACGAACACATGCATGTGCACGTCGTCCCCCCCGCCTCCATGGGCCCATTCCCCACCTTCGTGTACGTCGCACCCCCACCGCTGCCCACATGTACCCCCACCTCCCTGGTTCCACCTCCTGCCTCACTTGGGCAGATGACGGACGGATGGACGCGCGGGCGTGTCGTGCCCTCACCTCCCTGGTCCCACCACCCACCTTACTCGTGTGCACGACAGAGGGACGGATGGACCAGTGCAGCCTCGCGCTCCACTGGGTCGTGTGCTCGCAATGTCATGTTGGTATGAATGCTATGGACGATCATAATACAGTACTATGCAGACCGGTCAACGTTGAGTGGAGATCAAGGGGTGAAGTGTAGGTTGAGGGCGACTCCTTGCAGTGCCCTTCCAAACGAGGTAAACCACTTCAGTTGGTCCACTTCACAAGTGACCTAGTGAACGTTTGAACGCTGGAGCCAGGCCTAGTAAACAACATTATCCAAAGTGTTCCACTACACCCAACGCGCGCTGGGACGTGGCATTATCTGGGTATAAGTACAACTATTCTACGACATGCTGAAAGGGTTTTTACAAACCACCCACACGATTTTCGGGAGAAGCTACCAAAATCGATTGCTCTCCGGCGGTAGATCGCCCACGGTACGAAGCATGACTATATTCGAAGAAAGGCTGGACCACTGTTGCGAATTCCTAGTCAAATTCCAGATGCGACAAACAAAAGGTTGACTCACCCCATTCCCTATGAAAACTTGTGCCCTCTGTGCCACTAACATATCGACGGCTTGCGCAACGAATTTCTGCTCCCAGGTCAAGCACAGATCTCGATTGCTTCCTATATGTTCCCACCCCCCAAGATCGAGCAGGGCCTCCCTAAGATCGGCAACCCATGAATCAGCACCATTCGTCATAATGTAGATATAATCAACGGGTTCCGGCGATTCCTCCCGTACTGTTTCGACCTTCTCGACGATCTGCTCGATGCTGGGATAGCAGTGGTCCATGTAGGCTTTGTGATTTTCTCGCGAAAGGCGAGGATCAGAGTGAACCTGGTCGTATTTGTCAGGGAGCCCGGGAAAGGAATTGAACGCGTTCCAGTCCGAGTTCAAGCTGGCAAGAAAATTGCAGTGCGCAGTGAAGTCTCCTCTTCGTACATGGATTACAAGCAGGCCAGCCATAGTTTCATCAACTCTGGAATCTGGCCAGTCCAAGGCAGGTGGAAAGATGACTTCACGATTTACTTCGAAAGCATCGTGAATCAAGGGTGACCAGGCCCAGTGTGTCAAAACAGGTAAACTGGATATGTATGGCCAAATGCTCAGAAGACGATCCTTCTGAGAGTACACCCTGCAAGACCAAGTCACTTCTCTGTCAGTACGTGTTGCTAGGAACGCACGCTACGTTGAATATTTGTTTATCCGTGGATGTCTCTTCAAACTGCAGACAGGGGTCTTCGATTGACATAATTTTCTCCACCCATTTGGCGGTGACAGATTTGACCGTGTCTGAGTTGCTCCAACCACTAACATTAGATAACCGCAAGATAGTCGGATTTGGGCAAACTCTATGGAAGAAATCCCTGTGTACGGCTCGAGGAGTGTCGTCGCCTGGGGGGAGCGGCCCACCGGCCAGCGGTCCTTGAGTGTTTGATGATACTCAGCGTTTATGGTGCCCGAGAGAAAATCATTCTTTACCGTCGATAAGTGCAGTCAGAGGGATGCGAGATGGAATGAGCCTCCCATTAAAATGTGAGTATGGTGTGCCGTCAACGGTCCAAGTATAGTCGTCAAAGACAAAACTAGGACCAATGTCAGGGACGGATTCCCTCAATCTATGAGGGTACTGACGAGCGATTGGTCGCGTACGCGAGAACATAGCTTAGGATATAATCTTGCATTATATTTCCCCATCCTACTTCTACAATGGCGATCAGAGGTTTGCGGCGGAGCGCGTTATTTACTAGTAGCGTACCAGTTGGATGGTTTGGTGACCATAGGTACTTGACATTTGAACGTTCATAGGATTGGTAGTGTGGCAGCTCCAGTTCTAGTTCGCGATGATGTGGGTATAATGGAGGATAGCGACCATAGACAAGTAAGCAATGGGCGAGGCTGCGATTGAACGGAAAGGCCACGAGAGTCAAGATCGCCGTTGCAAAGAGGACTGCGACTCGCCACCAGTGACGATTGTAAGGAAAGTAGAAATTTGACATCTAGCGAATGTCGCAAGGGAAGGATGATATGGAGTCCTCTTTGAAAGTCCAGGTAGAGTCGTAGTTCCAATTTACTTGCAGAGCTGGAGAAAACGGGACCTCTTTGACGTCAACTTGGAGTGTCTTGTGTCTGACCATAATGCTAATCAGGAAAGGTGGACTTATACTGCACTCGATCTGCTCGGAACACGATGGGATTGCGATGAAACTCTCGCTGCGGCATCGCTTCCAGACCGCAGTACTAACCTGTGCACACTTTTAACGTACGTGTGGCATAAGAATGCAAAATATCTGGCCAGTAGCAACCACATAGCTGGTGAAATGGTGTGGATTATCCAGCACTTCTCTGTCCACGATACGGCAGCGATATTTCCACCAACGTCAATTTCAGATCGTCGTCGAAGCCATTTTCATGG
>JBBPNN010000860.1:0-14818 GCA_038090935.1 Hortiboletus campestris | reverse complement strand
GTAAGTACACAATAGAGTCAACCGTGTTATTTTAAAAAAGAAATGAATATGAAGACCCTTCGGCGTTCTTCGCGTCCCGGATACTAGAGACTGCTCGAAAACCACCTCCTTGGCAAGGCGTCTGGCCATATCCTCGCACCCCCCAGATTTTTTCGATATCAGAACCCATTCCGGGGTCCAGCCCGAGCTCTGTTCAATGCGAAAACCAAAACGTCAGCTCCCTCGATGTGTGTGAGGGTCGACTTTGTTCATCCAGAGCCGGGTTCGTGCGGGGGGGAATCGAAACGTCACGTCCAGTCCTCGAGGAGGAATCTAGGGTACGTCCCGCGTGTCGATCTACCATCCGTTCTCCAAACCCCCCTCTCCCCCCCACATGTCGTTTATGACGAGAGATGTTCTATGCGAGCGCGATACAGACACCACCAATTCGAGCAGGTCAGCGCCAGTGAGACTACACAGACCACTCGAGGCTAATATGTATTCCGCAGAGATTGTTCGAAAGTCGTCACAAGGATGTCACCCGAAAATAAGTCAGTGACGCGACGCGCCTGTTGGGGGGAGAATATATAGGATCCCGGGTTCAGATTTGGAGTCGGGTGGTTTAGGAGCTTAAAAGTGGATGAGGGCGTCGGATGAACACACATTTGGTACGGTCATCGAGTATGCTTCAACAGTCTATTTCCAAGGGTCTTGTCTTGAAAATTTTGACGAGACTCTTGATCGCAAAAAGTCGGATATGGGAAAGCAACAGCACCACGATGAGTTCCAGGCACCTGGATGTCAACTCGGCGTTCGACGTGAAACGACAGCCATCTCAGCGTAGACATAGAGGAAAGGAAGAGTGACAGTACGTGATAGCGTCCGTACGTTCCAGGTGACATCGCGACAATCCACGATCTTGCGCTCACTCACGTTCTGGTTCTGCGTGAGCGCTCCTTAGTGTTTCCATCTCGCGGTGGTTTCCGGGTGGGTGGGTTAATGACAGCCCCAATGGAATTGTCATCGAGAAACCCCCGAGAAGCCGCATACGAACCAGACGCGACGGGTGTAGCCCTCGAAGGGTATCCCGACATTCAGCTTCAAGTTCATCGAGCGGCCTGCCGAACGAAATCGAATGACTCTGTGCACAAAGAGTATAACCATGTCGTGAAAAGCTCTCCACAAAGAAAACGAGCGCCTTGCCATACGAGGGACACGCTTCGGGAGGACAACCGTGCTAGAGGAGAGAAAGTGGTCGATTGATTGTAATCCGTCCACGGTCAATTCAGCGGCTGAAGTGGTTCAGGAGCGGAACGATGACCGAATATGTCAGAGAAGCGATCTCTTCGAGATAAAGTGCGTGGGTGTATGCGTTGGCCGCCCGCTGTGGGCTGTTGTGAACGTACGATAGTCCTGGATGTCGATGAGCCAGATTAGTCTGGTGATAGAGTCAAACAAGGATAAGCTTGCATGTCCCACTGCCATCATATCGGTTCATCGATGATAGCCATGAGACATGGAAGCTTTGTGCAGTCGGAACCTTGGTTGGGACCCTGCGATGCGGGACCACAAATGACAGGCACTTCGACGTTCAGATCATCACGCTCTATATTCACAAGTCATTTTCGTCTTTCCATTACCATCAACCTACCCGAAAGGAGTGTGCCGTAAAGAGAAAGGAAATGTAAGGAATGCGAGATATCATAAAGCTAAAATAATCGTCACTCGAAAAACGAAAAAGGTAGATCACGCGAGATATCGACAGGTATGTACGATTGGTATTACTTGTAATTCCTTGCAAGAATGAAAGAAAAAAAGATGGAGGTCCATTCACATGAAAGCAAGAAGTGAGACGCGGGGCTGCGATCAGTAACCAAGATGAGACAAGAAGTAAACTGCAAATGAAAGAGCGTGGGGAGCGATGAACAGTTTGAAAGCAAAAGGCATCGTCTCGAAGCGCGAACATTAGTGCGCCAAAGTACCAATGAACATACGAGCGGTGGAGTTGTTGGTATTGGTATTGGCAAGTGCATTTTGAATACAACGATGAACAAGGACGCTGGGACAGCGGACGATGGTTGGTGTGAACGAATCGGGTGGCACGTTGGTCTGGTCAGTATGCACACGGAAATGTCCAAGGGAACGATGTGTTAAATGGGGGTTGAGGGAGAGATAGGTCCTGCACGGGATAGTCCTTGCGATCTTCGGGACAACAATGATGGGAGAGGGTTATCTCCTATTCCGGGACTTCGACACGCGGGGTTTTGGCGAGCTAGGAAGACTCGCGCCTCGCCCGTGAACAGGCACGTAGTCGTCGTCGCCTTCACCGCAATTGAGGTGCAAAAGTAGGTTATAAACGAACATCTGCTCGAATCTACCCAGTCAACCCGATCAATATGGAACTGCTATCACGAATTGAGCGTAGGAACACTTACTGCGAGTTTGTAAACACGATGTTCATCGAGTCCGAATTGCATCTCAATAGATTTGGTGCCATGACTAGTGCCATGTTCGCAGCCGTCATCTTCGTGCTTGCCAACACTTTCTCCTCCAGGAATAACTGCAAAAAGCTGATGATGAAGAGTACGATCCTCCGATTAATCGTCGGCAGTCGTCGGACGATCGCTATACACGAAGTTGGCTCAGAGGCCCCAGTAATACAGTCGTTGTACAGCTCTTCGGGGACAAGCGGGTCCAGGAGCTCGCGGAGCCACAGCTTAAGCAGAGACGCGAGGACATGTGGGTCATCGACGTTCTCGAGCGTGTAATACCCCCTATCTATTCTGATCTTGAGCTCCGAGACGAGATCGCTATCACCAGGTACTCGAAAGATTCCTTCGCATTTCGTACCGCCCAGTGCAAGGATGCCGTCCGCGAGGAATGGGAGGATGATCGGTATCTTCTCGCTGGGATAGTTGCGCTCTTGTAGGCGCATAACTGCATCCAACGACTCCCCAAAGGTGGATGGGTTGAATGCTGCATCAGACGCGGTCTCGATCTCTGCGACAGATGGCGGTTTTCCCCTCGGACCCTTCTTCGATATGGCAGATAATCGACGCAGACAGTGTTTCGCCATGACATCGACGCGGCCCTCGGATTGTGATATCCGTTGGAGAATGAAGGAGCGTAAGTACGCCTCGAAGTTTTTCGATGGCGGGAACGCGATCAGCAGTACACAGAGCATCTGCCATCCCTTGAAAACGCTCTCCGGGTTGGGGTTGCCACTTAGCTGTTTCATCAATTGGCAGTATATCTCGTCTCGTAATTCTCCGTGCGTGAGGCCCTCTGACAATAACCATCGCTCTTCCTCGAGGAGGCCCATCGAAGGAAGCGAACTCGTTGACCCATTGTGCACATTGTGTACAGGGATGCCGGCTGGCTTTTCCCGCTCACGGTCACCCATAATGTGTTGGATCACCTTGAAGATTTTGACTGCATCCGTTTTTAGTGAACGGTTTAAGGCGAGGAGAGGAGAGGAGAGCGGAGCCTTTTGCCACGCCATCATTTGTGCCACCGGGACTCTACGGCGGAATATAAAACCCCTACGATGAGTAGAGAAGTATTGTCGGGCGTAATCCGATTCTACGAATTGTTGGATATCGGAAGCGAGGTCATGAGGAAGCACAGGATATGTCCTAGAAGACGATCATCAGCCGGGCTTTTCCACGGTGAAGCATAGGTATACAGACCCTGATGCGAGCGTTGCTGTGGGAGCATGACGGGAAGGTGGAGGGCTTGCCGAGGCCGAGACAGGGATAGGTTTGCCGGTCGATCGATTTTTGAGTGGGCTCATTTCCAACGAAGCCTCTGCCAAGCCCAATTAGGAGTGCCATAGTTGTCAAGGAATCTGTCGCACCTTCATTAGGGATGGGGTTGCTGATGGTCTTGCCATTCACGGTTGGTGGAGTGGATGTACTCCGTGTCATCCAGAAGGCACCATGTGCCGTGTACAGGTTCTTCGTCGGAGACTGTGTGACGTCACGCTTCTCTTTGGACCTTGAACTCGAGCTACTCGTGCTTGGACGTGGTTTACTTTCCGCAGCACCCGGACGAAGTGCCAAGGGGTGGCCATGATCCGACGTTGATCTCCTTTCCGATAACGAGAACATCTCCACTGCGGCGTTCAAACTTTGCGGTGCTGGTGACCGGTGGGGTACGTATGAAGAAGACTTGGATCTCGATCGCGATAGCAACCCGTCCTCGGTATCGGTCATTGCGCCGGCGTTGTTACCACTATTGTGCCTTTGTTTCTGTTCCTTGGGGCTCGACTTTCCATTTGCAGAACTTGGTGATGTCGACTTGCGAGAAGCAGGGGTAGAAGGTTCTGATGCGTACGGGGATGCGGGAATGGGGGGAAGGTTGGTATGCAATCCATTCGGCCAGCCACGGTTCGTCCCGTTTGGTTGACCTTGTTGATCGTTTGTAAAGGAGCGTCTGATAGGTGGCGATTGCTGGTGTTGTCTTTTGGGAGGACTCGCGCTCGTGGACAATGCGATCCGACCTGGAGAACTGCGTGTTGACGAATACGACGGCCGAGGTTGCAGATCTGCGTCGCCCGATCGAGGTGAGACATGGCGGGTATCCTTGTCAACACCGCCGGTTTGTGCTCGAGCCCTGCGATGGGCTTGGCGGTCGGGCGTCGCGGCCTGGTTACTAGAGGGCACTTTTTTACGCATGCCAGCCTGGGAGAGACGTCGGCCGAGGGCTGTTTGCTAATACATTACAGTAAGCATGTGTCGTGAACGGGGATGGGGAGGTCGAGTTACTTGGATGACAGTCAGGGGAATGACGAATCCGTTTGGGCGCTCCCAGACGGTCTCTCCTGTTTTAGTTTGATAATAATATGGTATTCCACCGCGAGACTCGTCACTAAGTTCCCACCATTCGCCATCCTCGCTGGGAGGGAGGCTGTATAAAACTGAGAAACATGATTTGAAATTTGGGACAGTACGACTCACACAAAGGTGCCCACGGGAGGGTCCCAGCTGACCTGACCCGTCGCTGGACATGCAAAGAACGTCGTGCTGGTCTTGAGGAAACGCGACGACGGTTGTACTGGTCACCAACGGCGCGGAGGACGAGACACGACGCACCTGCGGATCGATCAAAGTCACCCAAAAGTTGGCGCCCCAGGTCGAGCTGTCCGGATCAAACGACAGCGCAAACGCCCCCGACGGACGAGGACTCTGCAGCGGCTCGCCGTTCACGTTTACTTGCGGTACTACTATCGCAGGCTGGGTGGAAGCGCCGTTGGGGGTTGCCACGGTTGGCTTGTCGAGCAACGGCGCAGGTGGCATCGCAGGTGCAGGCGCGGAATCGGGAGAGGGCGCGGTGTGATCGAGGGTGTTATCGGGTTCGGGGGTGGCCATGGGGTGTAGTGTTGGGGTGAGGGTATCGCGTGGAGGGAGAGGAGAAAAAGAAGAGCCGACTTTGGTAAAATACAAGACGAAGGACCCGTCGAGGATTGCGAGGATGCACGCTCCAGGACACTCTGACGTTGAAAATTTGTGGTCGCGAAAGCGAGTTTTGGGTGCAGATAGACTAACGCCTTCTTCATTTACCACGTCCGTATGCATCTTCGCTTACTTGCTCGCTTAGCACCAGGTTGACCACCAACCTCGACCAGGCTGCTCGCGGCGGGATCTGAGACACATAGCGACCCCATCGACCCCCTCGAGACCGAAGACTCCCCATCAAACATGCAGATTGACGTGTTCAAATGAAAAAGGTGCGCGGTTGCTGTGTTTTGCCGGCCAACAGACAGCCTAACTCGACAGGTGGGTTCCTAACCATCCGCACAATCACTTCTGTTGCCTCTTCGCGTCTTCCACAAACCTGTTCAAGACCTCTATGTCCGCCTGGTCTCCATCCAGCGACTTCTCGACCCGTTCATATATCTTCGCAAGCCCTCTATAGATATCGGCTTCTTCTCCACCCACGAATTCCCCGATCTCCACCATTTCTCCCACCCACCTATATGCTCTCGGCATCATGGATGGCACGGTGCTCACCAACTGGTCGAGCATCCACGGCCGCGACCGGCTCATCTCTTGGATGAGTGCTTCAGCAGTCGCTGGTGAGGATGCGTGCGCAGCTACAGCGAGTGTCAACATGCAATCACCGCATCATCCCCGTTTCACCTACCCAATATCATCGTCGTATACAAACCAACCGTTCCCTTGGTGATTCCCTATATGTGCCGCTCAAAATTTCCGCCAGTTACATCTGGAATGGAAGACTGCTCACCGCATATGACATTTTGAGCGCACTCGCATCTCCCACCCCTGCACCCTCTCCTGTCAACGGCGAAACTTTCAGCCCATACTTGGAGAGCGCTACGAAGGCGTCGAGCGCGTCTCTATCCTCTGCTGCAGCCGACGCGTAGAACGTAGGATCGAAACCATCCTTCGGCGGACGTCCGATAATACTGGCATCTATGCACTTGATTCCAGCACCTGCCAGGATCCCCGCGATTCGTTTCACCGTCTCCGGACTGACGGCGTTACAATCCGCAAACACAAGAGGTTCAATGCTGGCTTGTCTTTCCCGGTTCACGACAGCGTTCCGAACCTTCTCGGCAAACGAAACGGCGTCTCGAGGGGGTAGTATACTCAATATCCAGTTTGCTTTGACTACAATATCGTCCAAGGGTGCATCAATCATCCCTGCTTCCTTGGCGCGTTGACGGGTCGCTTTGCAACGTCCGTTCAAATCGGTGTACACTGTGCATCCGGCCCTGGTGAGTCTCTTGGCCACCGCGGAGCCCATTTCTCCGGCCGAAATGATCGCAAAGCGCGGAAGTGCCACAGTAGCCATGGTGGTGGTGGGAGATCAAAGGACGGCGGCTATAGATAGACCTCGGTCACTGTTGTCGTTTACGTTGGGACTATTTTGAGCTGAGAGTACAGTATTGGAAGGGGACTAGCATGTCCTTTGGTGTGGTGTGGGCTGGAATCTAGATCAATGGTTGGTGTACATGAGGACAACCTTGAGTGGAATAGGCCAAATCAGGTAGCAAACTGATCATCACATCTTCCATATTGAATTCAATACTGTTTGCCTTGCATTGGTGAGACACGTACGTCTATGTAGTAGGGTAGACATGGTGGGTGACGATGTTGCCCCCTTGTGATTAACGTACAGTCAACTCCCTCATAACACATACCTCTGGGCTTGCTCATTTGATAGGGGTATGCGTTAGGGAGTGTAGCACCTTGAATGGTCCGGCCGCGGAGCCTTCTTGTATGATTGACAATCCCAAATCTCTCTAGCTGATGTCATTCCATTCCAGTATGAACGCCGTCTAATGGAAGGTTTACTCGGAGGCGGGACTGTTCACATTAAACCGGGCCCGTTGGTCACGGTTCTCAAGGAAGAGCTCCGAGTGTCGATCTTGATTAAGTAATTCGGTACCACGGATTCTCCGTGCGAGATCGGTTTCCGCCGTGCACACTGCGGTGAGAGCTCGCTCGTCCTTGAACAGCTGGTGGCCACGCGCTCCAACAACGTGGGCTCAAAGTAAAATCGTTCCAGGACCCTGGCGCGTATCAAGTCACATCGCCAAGGTCGTTCCTTCTCACCCATCTGAGTTTGTACTTGTCACTCATATTTCGTTCATCAACCTCTCTGCAGGTCGCAAACCGCGTTTTTCTTGACTCTCACGCAACATACCGAGAAGTCCAGAATCAGGATGCGCCAACTGAGCACCCTGCCGTCGCAGAGGCACATGTGCTCAAAGTACGTCAATGTCACTCCAACCAGCTCTTTTGTACGACATCGCACAGGTGAGTCTCCACAACGCGTGCTATCGTTTATCCTGTTTCACTTGGTTCTCATCCCGATCTTGTTTCAAAAGCTCACAGGGCTGCCTCGCCGTTGGCGTTCGTGTTTGATATCGTCCGTGACATGTTTAGGTTTTCCTGGGTCCCGAACATGCTGTAGTTTGACTGACTTCCCACCCGTGGCTCAGGATGGTGTTCTCATCCGCGGTGACAACGCCCTACCAGCTGCAAAGCGTGCATTGTCGATCCTGGACGGTAACAACCAATTTGGCATGTATGTCTTTCTTTCTGCTCCACTGTTTTTCGCGCGTCCTGATCGCTTCTAAAAGTAAGATACCCTACCTCTTAGTAAATGATACCTCATGTTCCAACTTCCCATCAAACTCAAAATATCCTTCAGCTAACTAACGGCGGTGGCGTGAGCGAGTCAGCGCGCTGCCACAAACTCAGTCATCAGCTGGGAGTCAATGTGAGATCCGCGGTGCGAGATGATCTGTGCCTTTCACTGAGAAAGAGTCCGCACAGATCGATCCGAAGCAATATATTCAGGCGCACACTGTACTAAAGTCTGTTGTGCACAAGTATGTTGATCTACCGGTGTTAGTGCTCGGCGGCAGGGGTGATACCATCCGCAAGGTTGCCGAAGGGTAAATGTTTCACAAGTTTCTCCGCCCTCCTCTCCTGGCATAGATCTCTGATCTCCAACATAGCTATGGCTTCAAGCATGTTCACACTACCCTCGACATACTTGCTTGGAATAGGTCGTATGTCACCTTCCGTCGTTCGGTGCCCACCAGGTTCTCAAACAGGTAATAGTGTGTGCCCACTTCACAGTCTTACGGATGAAGAGCGGGAGTCAGTCAAGGTTAGTTCGCTTGCTGTACTCCGATCAATTCTTTAATCAGGCGAAATCTGGTGCTCATTTAGAGAGCCGATTTCTCCCAAACTAGCATTGCCGCTATCATTGTATTTCACGATCCTAGAAACTGGGTCCTTGATATTCAAGTGATGTGCGATTTGATCCAATCAGGCGGCGTTGTCGGTGGTCCCTACTTGCCAGCCCATACGCGAAAGGCGGTCGACCTCGTTTTCTGCAATCCAGATCTCATATGGAAATCAGACTTTGATAGACCAAGACTTGGTCAAGGCGCTTTCAAGGAAGCTTTCCAAGGCGTGTTCAAGGTATGTGCTCGGCATCTCGCAGAGACAATCACCAGATGTTTTCCCTCAGTCGCTAACCGGAGCGCGCTATCCGTATACCCAATTTGGAAAACCTACGGAAGCGACATACAAGTTCGCGGAGCGGGTGTTGCGGGGACAACTACTGGGAATTTCCTCTGTTGACTCGGTGTTGGTAGCAAACAAAAACAATTCATTGTTGCCACAAACTGACAATTGCAAAATTCGTTTGACAGGTACATGGTTGGAGGTGAGTCGCAGGGTTCGCCACATCAAGAGTGGCAACGAATTCATGTTGCGTTCCTCAGATAATCCGGAATCCGACGTTGCCGGGGCGAATGCTGCACGTTGGAAGTCCATACTAGTTAGGACTGGTGTTTACGACCCTCGTCAGGGGCCGCCAAGCCACCGCCCAACACACGAGGTCGAGGACGTGGAGCAAGCTGTGCAATGGGCACTGGAGCAGGAGTTTCAGCCGTAAGCAGGAGGCGGCGAGGAGGGCGGAACCTTGCCATGGTTGGAAAGGTTTAGGCAGGATGGGTTAACTTAGACGTAACCGTGGCCATGGCTGCCAGCATGCCTATGATCAATATGGTCTTTATTCTCAGGAGGCGTCGGACAGGTATTTGATCTTAGGGCTGTCCGGCATGTCGATCAGCACGCTCCACGACCCGAGCGGTCAGGTTGGTCTTGTTTATTTCGTTTTCGTATTCTTTTCTTCCAACACGCGGTCTTTAAAGTTGCGCAAAACTAGGATCTCAGATTGGTCACATGAATCAACTCACAAGGGCATGTTGTCGGCGAGCGGACCACGCAGTGATCACGCTTTGCAGGCAACGGACTCGATGGTGACATTGCATGGAAACATAAAGCTTTCGGTAAGAATTTCACCTCAACTTTAAATTCATCTCAATGTGTCGATATCTTGAGATCTTGTTCGCCGACCTATCACTTCCTTTTCGGGGTAAATAAATTGCCATCACAAAAATCACATTTAGGTTAGTATATGCCTCGGTCATTGCGGTCTGGATGCGTTCACCATCGGAGTTACAGGGTTCAAAGAGTTTGTCAGTCCATGTATAAAGCGTTTCCAGCTTGGATATGACCATCGACTGACTCTCGAGTGCTCAACCTTCTTGGCTTGACCTGCCCCTCCTCCCTAACATGGTCTGTGGGTCGACCCCTTCCCGTCAGCGCGCAGATCCCTCTGCTTCCCCTGCTATGATACCGCAAGCTCGTGCTGCCATCGAGTACAGAAAAGACGGTGCGGTATCCAAGATGCGCTCGCACAAAGGCAATATACCCGTCCTTCCCCAGACTAAGCTCTGTCCACACTGTCCCGCGAAATTCACCCGCACCACTCATCTCAATCGCCACATGCGTACCCGTAAGTCTTGGCTTTCCTTGCTCACGAATAGACACCGAAGCTCAGTGCACGAACCATGCAGACACTGGAGACAGGTCCCATCGGTGTGATGTAAGCCTACCTGCAAAAAGTCTTTTCGGTCCTGCATGTTGAGCACTGAGCCCTGACAGACCTGTGATGCACAGTTCACTCGCAGTGATTTGTTGACCCGACATAAGAAAACATGTGGTGATTCGTGGGTGTCCTTTTTTTACTTTCCCTCGGTTATCTCCTCCCCTTTCCCCTGTGCGCTCCCCCTTGCCGCGACTCGATCTCACCCGTGATTCTAGGTCCCATGCTAACCGCACGAGGCGACGGTCCTGTCAGGCCTGTGCCGACTCAAAAGTGAAGTGTGATTTGCAGAGGCCATGCAGCAAATGCCAGGCACGTGGGAAAGAATGCGTGTTTGTCATTCGCCCTTCAAGGTCGTCCACAACGGGAATGGTGCCGACATTGTCGAACACCACGGTCGAGCGAAGCTCAGATTCTGAAGATCGTGCGCCGGCGCTGATCCCTACGACTCCTCGCCCTGCAACTTCCCCGTCTCCGAAACCATACATCCCCGCGGATCATTTGCCAATCGATCAACAGACCGAGGGTGACTGCCACTGGACGGCCGCACCTTCCGGAGCCACCTCGGATGTGGTCTCGGCACCTTCGCCATCAGAGCGTTTTTGTTCGGGCTCAGCAGCGAGCGATTCTGGATCTCCAGGCACTGTCCAACCTCAAAGTTCTTTTTCGTCGCTCTTTTCTGGAGATCTCCTCGACCCGTTTTTCGTATACCCAAACTTTAGTAACACCTCCGTTTCCTCTGATCAGTCACACTCACCAAGCGAACCGGTCGTTCCCTCCCAAAATTCAGCCGTGGATGACCTAACCCCATTTGCCGCTCAAGGCGTAGAAGTTCAACACCCATTCCATGCTTCTGGAGGATCAGTATATTATGCACCATCGTCTGCTCAACAGGTACAAGACGTAATTCCCAAGGAACATGTCACTTTGCAACGTCAACGTTATGCACAGGATCACTTTATGCCCTCGTTTTCTGGACCAGTCCATAATTTCAAACAACAGAATTTGACTGAGGAACAGCATCATTGTAAGTGTGTCCCCGACTTCCGTCGCCCAGCATTTTTTTTTCTTTTTTCAAACTCGTACCTGATTCGCTTTGCTGTCAGATGTCTTTGATTCATCACCCCCTCACAGTCGAAGTCGTGTCAAAACCGCTGGCCCGTATCAAACATACGGAAGTGCGAGACGTGTACTACGGGATGGCCACATCGGCAGCCAGCCTCACTTCACGTCCGTTGACGCTCTCGACGGACATTATTACGGACGAAGTTGTGAGGCCCGGTTATTGTCCGCTTCATACCCCTTTTGACCCACCTTTTGCTAGGCGAGAAGATCACTGGCCAACCCCGGATGACTGGGAGCGTTCCCCCCAGCCACCACTGGCCTGCCGTGCCTTTGGAGAATGACATGTTCGATGCGCTACCGAGGTTTGGTAAGCAGTGATTCGGTCGTTTCTGCCCGCATGATGATGATGGGATGGACTAATCAAATGGTCGGCAGGCTCAGATGACCAGAGATACCGAGCGACATTTGCAGAATGTTCTGTCGACGCTCTCCAATGGAATGGAGCTCACATCGCGCGACGTCAGGTGATAGAGCCTGCGTGAATACCCTAACACGCTTAATCTGCCTTGCTTTCGCCTCCTTTCTGCCCACGGCTGTAGCACGAGAACTAATTAAAATACCCATGGGAAATGTCGACGTACCGATAGGATTGCCATGTTTTTCTTTCTCATGACGACTCTGTCATTGACTTACCTACGAGACTCCGCATGTCTGAAACGTTGTACTAGGGAATTCACAAATACCCACGGCACGAGTTGACTGATAGGCTGCTGAATCATTCTTCGGAGTTAGTGGACTTACCTGCGTATTTCTTTTTTTTTGCTTTTTTATTGAAAAAGTGAGTGAGAGACGCTCGAGAGAAGTTTGACATCCTGGGAGGCTCACTCAGCTCTCAACGAGGCACTGAACGCCCTTATATAGGCGGGCACGAAATGCTATTCATCGGAGGCACAAGTGGATGATTGGCTCTAGCCTCTGGATCGTATGATATGATCCGAGTCCGGTCCCGAGTTGGACGGACTCGGAAACAACTAACAATGGAAGACTTTTGTGAGTGGGTCAATGACTCCTGCATATGGGGAGAGTGTCGAACTTTGGGGTTTCTTATGCCCATACACCATACTGGCAGCCGTCGTACCAGAGCTGGTGGATTTTTTAACGAACAAAAGCCCGGCTTGCCACTTCTCCCGCGAGACTGATTCGGCTTCCTTCCTCTTTCGGACAACTGGTGGCTTTGTGTGTCAGATGGTGGAGACTTGAACGTCTATTGTTGTGTTGCGTGATGCTCCCGGCACCAGTTCTGAGCTCTGGTTCATCCACCCAACGCGGAGTTTTCCATTACAATAATGCCAAGAACGGTCGCTCACGCTCGTTCGACTACCGTGCTACCCTCCGGTCTCTCAGTGGGCGCTCGAGACTGACCAACCTGGGCGTGTTGCTCTTGATTGCGTTTGGCTGTATATCTTTCCTCTACAACCTCGCTTTCATCTTTTCTTCCTCGTCGACATATACGTATTCGTCGAATGGCTTCGTGGGCTATGCGCCAGCACCACCAGGTAGCATTCTTGCCACGATACGACGCGACCCGACGTTGGAGCGTCTGTCTCACCTCATCGTCGTACCTGCACATGCAGTTTGGTCGGGTTCTAGGCGGGACGAGGCTCTCGACGAAGGATTTTGGACGTTGGAAGATTACCAGAGAGGCGGTGGCAGGGTATCTGCGTTTGTCGATCATATCAAACAAGGGTGAGCTGTGTTGCGTTTTTTTTGGCCACGCGCGTGCGTGCGTGCGTGCGTGACCACCCTCGGGCTCCTGCTCGGGATAGGAGCTGACGCTCAAAAACGTTATTCAGAGCACGCCTCGCGTTAGAAGACAAAAATTCTTTATTAGTGTTTAGTGGGTAAGGGCTCTTAATGACACGTTCGTTCTTTTTTTTGATCGGACGCTAACCTATCGGATGATCTCACTCCCTTAGTGGCCAAACTAGGCTTCAATCGACGGCAACCGAAGCAGAGTCATACATGCGACTCGCGCTGAGTATGGACCTATTTCGTATCACTGCAACCGGTGACAGTACCCCATTTTCTCGGGCCACGACGGAGACGTTTGCCCTTGATTCGTATCAAAACGTATTGTTTTCCATCGCACGCTTTCATGAGGTCACTGGAAGATACCCGTCCCAAATTACCGTTGTTGGCTACGAGATGAAGCGGCGACGGTTCGAAGAACTACATCGAGCGGCAATCAGATTCCCTGCCGCGCTGTTTGAGTATATTGGCCTCGAACCTCCCGCCACAGGTGATGAAGCCATCACGGCTCGCGAAGGCGAGGTAAGGGTTGAACACAACCCATCCTAGGATTCACACTAATTCCGACGTGGCTGCGATCCCATATAGCTCAAAAACGGCTACCAGCCATATACCCTTGACGTATATGGCTGTCACGACTTCCTTGTTTCCAAAAGGCGGGGTAGGAACCCATTCATACGATTTCATTCTTACCACGCATCCGCGCCGGAACTGCGTGGTTTGCTAGAGTGGTGCCCGGACGATCCCAAAGAAATCTACCAGGGTCCCTTACCCTGGCGTGTGGTTGGCTGATGTGGCAAGAACCCTTTCACGACGTACCGTCTCATACATAGATAATGCGGCATCCCAATAAACGTAATTTATTTGCAGGTCGCATAGTGCTGCATGGCGTGTACCATGTGGAACTGTGAACTTTTGGTTAGGCAGGGTCCCGGGTCGACAAGGTTCACGCCATCAAGCTACATCCAGATTTAGGCAACCTGGCAGTCGAACCGAGTGTCGGGCGAGGCTAGGCACCTCCCGGCGGGGGGCATGTCGCTAACCTATCCCATAGGCTGTGTTGGAAATCAGAATTGGTGATTATGCTGACGTGTGAGCTGACTATAGACGGAGGCACTAGACCGGTCACTGTGATGCTTTTTGGTGCGGATCCCCGAAGCTCACCGTGCGCCTTCTGTTCACCTCGCGGGCACCGTGGAGGATGTTGTTCACCATGCAGGGGACAATACACGCCAACGTCATGGTGCTAAGGGATCCTTCAGTATGCTTTCATCACCTGCGCAGTTGTCTGCTGGCCTCCCTCCCCATCTGATGGATACTGGACGTCTGTCTAGAGTGCGCCACCTATGAATGTCTTCCATTTCTATCACGGCGCGTAGCTTGGTGCCCCGAGGCCTGCTTGCTGCTGTAGGATTACCTACTGAGGTCCCTCGACTCTTTTGACCAGGGGAATTGCTTGGCTGTCTCATTCATCTCCGGGGTCCTGCGAACAGAATTTCAGAGGGCAGACGAGGTTAGGGTGGTCTCC
>JBBPNN010000859.1:0-14821 GCA_038090935.1 Hortiboletus campestris | reverse complement strand
TGTACATGCTGCAATCCCAGAACTCTACACCACTCGATGGACAATATTTCTTCATACGAAATTCACTCGTTTTCATTGGAATAAGAAAGATATACATTCATTTTATTTTTACCTACATTCCTTTGATCTCCCCATACTCCTTGAGGGGGAGTGTTGTAAACTCATCTCGAATGGGTGAGAACATTAGTAGCTTACATAAGCATGGCTTATTTCGGCCTGCTAGTACTGTAGTTTTTCTTTAGTGACTACACTATAGTTTTCTACACACACCACAAGCAACTACCACTACCAATGAACTCAATACCACTGTCCCAGCACAGCACCCCCAATGATGATGTGGTGGCTACAACCACCACTACCATGACAACTGTGATGCAGCAGGCACGACTACTATGACCAGTGCCCTGTCAACAGCAACAATGGTGACACAGTGCCATAACTGCTGCTACAACAACACCGATGTGGGGGTGGCATGACTGGCAACACCACTGCTGTCACCACCACCACCACCACTGAGATGGCAGAAATGATGACGCCATCACAACTGCCACCTGCACTAAGTATCACCGCAATGTCAACAACGAATTGGTGCCACCACTAGTCACTCGCGATGTGGCTATGGGGCACCACCACCACATCTACCAGTAGTGGTAGTATAGACACTGTAAGGTAAAAAATACAATATGATTTTTTTTCTACTACTTGAACAACATGATCCAGGTGTACATGTTTTGGAACTGTGCTCCTGGCCATTGAAAAGTGCATTTGGACCCCCATGCAACAGGGACAAAAAACGCAGTGAAACAAAAAATGCGGCACGAGATGACAAAGCATGGTGTGTGGTGGACAGAAAATGTGGTGGGAATAAATGTGCATCTGTAGTATCATAGACGCTGAGCATACTTTCGTTGTGTCGAGGTGCACGCAGTGTTGGATATGTGGGCGCTTTGGGGGGTAGCATGGTTGGATTGAAGGTTGTGCTGGAGGGTGGACATGTGTGGTTAGTGGTTGTGTTAGGATGGGGTTGCTTAGCAGGTGATATGGCATGAAGAGGGATAAACGGTGGTGGTTTGCTGGGCTTCTGGGGAGCTGGAGAAGGTTTTGGGACAGGAGGATGTGTTGTCATTGGGAGAGCGCCTGGTGTGCGGTTAGTGGTAAACGCCAGCGATGCGTTCGAACATCAGGAAAGCGTCAAAATAACGTACTCATTCCATGACAGTTTTGGGAGGCTCTCATTGGCCAAACGGACTGTAAGCGACTCCAAAAAGAGCTATGTGTTTCAGCCGAGCTCATTGAGCACTCATTGAGCACTTATGATATCCTGATGAAGGCCTAACGACAGCCTTTTTCAGGGTAGCGATTATCATGTGCGCTGTGCGGTGTGGCCACGGTCAATCAGGTTGGACAACCAAGGGTGCTCAACTCACCGTTCTTTGCAGCTCTTGCTTGGTCCCCCTGCCCAGATGCCTCAGCCTCCTCTTGCACAGCTGCCCACTTTCACTTCCGCATATCTCTATCGATCTCAAATTCAGTCCTGCCCATCCGTTCGCTTTGCAAACCCTGCAGACAAGCCTGGATATCCCTGTTGTATTTATCTGTGATGTCAGAAATTTATTTCGGCCATGGTAATGCCGGCAGCTTATGACCCCTTACGACCACCTTATAAGGCATGCTAACCCTGATGGGGCATTATAAAGCTCATTATAAGTTCATTATCATGGCATTTCAATGCAAAAAATTACCTAATTTACTTCAATTTGTGTTGGCAGGCATGAGAATGAGGTACAATCTATTGATAACATATGGTAAGTCCTTGGCATCATGGCAAAGAAGTTCTGACAGAACTTGCCCCATAATGGTAACCCCCCGAATGAGTTTTGGAATGCATGAGATGAGCCCTTCTTGGTGGAGTTGAAATTTTTAGAGTGTGATGGTGAGCCATTCTTTGAGTTGGTGGATGCAGTGTTTGACTGCGTGGCACCGTGATCAGAGGCGATGTCAATGGCATATGGAGGATATGTTGCATGGAAGCTCAGTTCATTGAGGCAAGTCTAGGGAATGAAGGGTGTGCATACCTTCAATGTCAAGGTTCTTGATGAGCTGCTGTTTCTCCTCAGCCATGTATTTACATGTTGATTTCATGTCAATGAGTCTGTCCTCTTCGACACCAATGAGTTTGAAAACTCAGGGCATCGATCATGTGACCAGTCACAGGTACTTCTTCCCATTCCACGAACCTGACCTTGGATTGTTGGCATGAATGCAGACATTGCACTGAAATGTAGCCATTCCATGACTTGCATTGATTGTCACCCTGTGACGCCTTGTGCAGCCATTCTACGCTCACTTGTTGTGTGTCTCACTGCCTTCCAGAGCAGACCCCATTCCCGACCCTCCCCCACCTACTCCTGCAAATCACCACAATGTTGCTTCTCCAGAGCCACAGCTTCCCAAAAAGCAGAACAAAATGCCACCACTTTCTCCAAAGCCCAAAAGGAAGAAACCCTCTCCCGTACTACACAAGAAATCCAAGTCCACACAGATGATCACCAGAGATTCTAAATGTGTGCACAAATCCAAGAGGTACCTGTCACACGTGAACCACAGGAACAGGTTCCTGATGACAGTGGTTTTATCCTAGATGACTGGGGAAAGAATGGTGCACCCCTTATTGGACATCTGAATGTGACCTAATTGGTTGTGAAAAGCTGGCACCACCTCCAACAAAGTGTTGCACTGCTTGCCCTAGAAAGGAGATTGTGCAGGCAGCATCCAATTCATCATCATCAAGCCATGCACTTCCTCCGCACTGTATTCCTTATGTGCACTGTATGGAAGGCTACATCTCTGACAAAACTGAACAGTGTAACAATGTCCTCCGAGGTGTGTCGCAAGTATGGTCTAAGTGATGCTCACTGAAATAATGTCTCGTAGATGTTGAATCTCCTTCAGAGCAGAAATGTATTGCTCAGCTTGCACATGGTCTTGATCCACCAGTACCAGTAGAAGTAATCTATCAAACCCTTGTCCTACTGGCAAAATTGTCATACATCAATATACTAATGAAGTCTTGAAGTCTTTCCCCAGCTTGTGGCCCCACTGGATATATCACCACACCCCTGCCCTGGTATACATATCATTTCTTGTTGTCCACCCACTCCTGATATATCACATAACACCCATACCTGCCATCCACCCCTACCATTTAATCTGTCCATTGCTGATATATCACCTATGCCACATCTAGTACTAACCTGTCTCGTCCCTGATATATTACTGCCCCATCCCCCCATACCATCTGCTCCCCTGATATATTACCTACAGTCCACCACTCACACCATGCATATTTTGTTGATATATTACCTATCTGTCTGACCTGTACCCACCTTGTTGCTGATATATTGCCTCCCATGATACATCAATGCCCCAACTGGCCCCTATACTGGCCCATTGCAATCTGCTTCCCTGATATATCACCACTATCTACCATTCTATCTGTGCATACTTTGCTAATATATTACCTACCTCCCACTAACCCATATTCACCTCGTCCCTCTGATATATCATATCACCACTGTCTCCATGTGTACTTTGATATATCACCCATTGCCCACCAAGTTCATTCCATTTTCTCTGATATATCACCTCCTACCCGCCTATCCCATACCCGCTTTGTCCATGATATATCAATACCCCAACCGTCCCATTGCAATTTGCTCTCCTGATATATTACCTATCTGTCTGACCTGTTTGAAGTGCCCCGCTCTCCTGATACATCACCATCTGCCCCCACCATTCAATCCACCTCTCGCTGATATATTACCTTCCTGCCTATTCTGTACCTGCCTCATCCCTCCGATATATCACCACCCCACCCGCTTCATGCCATCCACTCCCCTAATATATCACCATTGCTGACCATTCTCTGTGTATTTCATTGATACATCACCTATCCATCTGACCCATTCCTGCCTTGATATATCATCACCTGCTTCCACCATTCAATCCGTCTGTTTCAGTTTTTCGCTGATACATCACCTCACCTATTCCATACTCCGCCTTACTATTTATATGTTACTTATATGTACATATCACTGCTATGATATGATACATCACTTGGTCTTGGTGGGACACTTGATAGAACATATGGCAGAAGAATGATACATCATACTATCTAAGACATAGAAAGACCCTATTCTATTCTTTCGGAACTTTCAGTTAGTGACAGTGTGGTATTCCATAAAGCAGTGGTAGCATCCAGGATGCCCACCTGCAGTGCTGCCTGCCATTTAGCATAAGCAGCTGAACCCTCACTATCAGCCTCTGTCTCAAACATGCATGCCGATGCACACTGCAGCCACTGATCCTTCTCCCACTCCAAAAACATTTTGATCCTTCGCATTTCCTCCCTTAGCAGGATAACTTCTTCTTGCCATTGGTCTGCATGTGCACGTGCTTTACACCATTTGACTTGCAAGCCTATATAGTCATTTAAGTGAATCTCTTTGTCCAACAAGGTAAAGTACCACTTACTGTCTTGCAGCCCTTCCTCACTGTTCTCCACAATGCCCGGTATCTTCCAAATCCAGGACAAATCACGAGTACCCTCTGTCTGGCCATCTAACATACATAGCCTTCTGACCTCTGATGTTGGTTGTCTTGAACATGGTGAGGTGTGCATATAGCTGTATGCTGTGTTGCTGTTACGCTAAGCGTAGAACCTAGCTTTATCCGAAGGAGTCTCATGATGAACGACGGAGAAAGTCGGAAGATTGTCTGCCCTAGGTCCTATGTTATCCTAGCAGCGCAAAGGAATTGAAGAGTCTACTATGCTTTGGTGGGTGAAGAGACTATGAGAAGGGTCTCGACAAGTAGACTCGCAAGTCCACAGGCGGATTGGGCTAGATACCACACTTGTATTGTGTAGAACTAACTGGGGAATAGTACAAGTACACTGGGCGTTTATATACGTATGAGTGGACCCTGAATAAGGAATCCGAAAGGGGAAACGGAACAGCGGAACGCCGTTCTAGAAGGGGATACATCCATAATGGAATCTGGGTCAAGGGGAGGAATGGAAGGAAACAGCATGGAACAAAAGGAAGACATACTGGGGACTGCACAACAGATCAGGAGTCCCGGTTGGAATAGAAGATCAGAAGGTGAATGGGACTCCGTCTATGAGTCAAAAGAATCAGAAGGCAAATCGAAGAAACGGAGGAAATCAGAATCGGGGTCGTCAGGAAAAGCAGAAGAAACCCACGAGGCGAACTTGTATTCCTCGGCCTTGGACATCCAGGGGATTTCTGTAACAGTTGCACCTTGTTCAGTGTGTTGTTCGCTTGTGCATACTGCAGATCCCACTCTATCCTTTGCAAATGTGGATCGCAATGGATACCAGTGCCCAGCTCAGATGGAAGTATCAACTTGATTTTTTCTGGTCTGTTTGCTTCAACCTCTTCATCATTGAAGCAGCCCTTTGTCTGCAGTGAAGTGACTAACGGCATATAGAGGAGTTGAACTCACATCCATGAGTTGATTCTTCTTTGCAGTGCGTTGCAACATGCTGCTATATTTCCCTTTTGCAGATCAGTTGCGTGAATCCCCAGACCTGCAACGTCACTTGCCAGATAGAGCCTTCAACCAGTAGATTAAATGCACATTCAGGTGTTGAGACTATCAAATTGTATGTACTGCAAATCTTGGAGATCCAACCCCAATGAAATCAGTACAAGCGGCGAGACTTCAGGATGTAGTGATACATCAGCATGGTCGATCAGATCCCTACTTTCTTCTTCTGTGAGCTGCAACCTCATGGCAGACAATGTTATGGCTGGAAAGCAGGTTCAGAACCACATGCACCAACCAACCAATATCATTCACATGTTATCTGACTGTTGAAGGAATTCAACATCACTTTGTCTTCTTCCCATTCTTCATACTCCATGCGCCACCTCTCTAACTGCTTGGGCTCTAGGGTTTTCTCAAACTCTTCAAGCTCCTGTTGATGTGCTTCTGCCCTTGGCACTGCCTCAGCCATCTTCCGCAATATAGTACATCCTGCCCATCTCTGTTAGTATCCATACAATGTGACTAGCTGTACCACCTACCAAGCAACATTCTTTTTTTCCAGTTAGAATCACCAAAGTGATCATCTAGATGGTCATGGTGTGCGCCAGGGCCCATCTCCTCTGTGCTCGAAGCCATGTGGTTGAAGTTGGCCCAGCTCCACTTGGGAGCTTCACCATCAGTACGACTCACTCCGCAAGTGAAGTTGAATGAGAAGGTAGTTTGACATTTTTGGATATGAGCTCTAAGATGGAATTTGGGAATGAAGAACTGCATGATCTTCATCTCATGGTTCAGCTGGAGACGTTCCAGCATCCCAGACATGCGGCTCCAAAGTTTCTTGTGCCACTGACAGGCAATATCATAGAAAAAGTTGAACATGATGAGCATGAAGTGGGTGATGGCGGAGAACACCAGATAGTCCATGTTTAGATACCTAGCAAATCAGAATGCAACCTTGAGCATACATGAATCCACACTTACTTTTCTCCCTTTTGAAGGTCATCCACACTGCATGGCAACTTCATCTCATGCCTGGCACAATCTACTGTACTGACTCCTGTGGCCGCAAGTCCATGCGATGACTTCGAGTCAGCCATGTTGATGGCATTGTGACTGACACAGGTGCTCTTCTGTCTTTGACATCAGCTAAATTCTCCAATACTGCCAATTACTCACCTCTTGTGGTATGCTTGCGTGCTGGGCCAAGTAATTCTTGTAAGATCCCTCTTCTACAAAGTAAGCCCAACCACAATTGAGACCCAGATCCGCTTGATTTGATGAGACACATTTTCGCTTCAAGCGGAAGTTCACGTCAATTGCTATGAATAGCATGTAAATCCAACTACGTGTGGTAAGGCAGTCATAAGTATACAACAACGAAGCACAAGTAGTAACCCACCCTTCTGTTGGCTTCGTTGATTCCCAACCGAATGGCAAGTTAATGCCTGGATGAGGACAGGCTGGGCACTTGACTGCACATTCACCTTCTTGTGTGTTCTCAATGCCCTTGGAATCATGCCCTCTCCCAGCTTGCATGAGTTGCTTGAGATGGCAGTATTCACGCATCATGCGCAGGAAAGCGGGGTAACAATCTCGTACTTCTATGAGTCCTGTATTGTTGCTGAGGTGTGCAAGGCTACTATAAAATTCATATGCTGATGCTTTGAATTCAAGGGAAAGTAGATGAAAGGTCTTGAGCATTGCGAACATTGCAGCTGTGTGGGGCCCACTGGTTGTTGTGGGGAACCACTGAGATTGGAGGAGCTGCTTGTAATGAGTTTGTGCACAGACACAGCCACAAAAATCTAGATTGACTTCATGGATTCCATTCACATCGATCACCATGAAGTTGTTTCCAGCTGCTGGTTTGCGATTGTAGCAGACACTGCCAGGGGGGTGACCTGGTTGAATGTGAAGACTGTTACAGTTGGTTCGGGTGGAACCAAACGTAGCCTTAGTCAATCGTAGGAACTAGGTGGATTGCGACTAGTCGGTCACAGGGTCAAAGGTTCAAGGTGGGATATGACTTTAGCAAGTCATAGGGTCAAGGGTTCAAGGTAAACTACAACTTTAGGAAGTCATAGGGTCAAGGGTTCAAGGTAAACTATGATTCTAAGGATCGTAGAGTCAAAGGTTTCAGAGTCAAGCATCCACTCAAAAGTAGGACGAGGACTTTCGAGAGGTTCAAGGAAGTGAAGTGAGATATATTCCTAAGGAGGTCTAACTTAGGGAGACATCGAGGTATCGTTGGATTTAAGTACTACTCAGAGGAAGAGGATAACTAATCAGAAGAAAAGAGAAGAAGGTCATGGAATGTTCAAGAGGCAATGTCATGAGAGAAGAAGTAAAGAGAAGCAAGAAGAAGGGACTCGTGGTTGAACACGAGGAGGTAAGACTAAGCTGTGGTGGAACACAAGAGAACAGGATAGAACGTTCCGGTAATGTGATAGAATGTTTGAGAAAGGTATGAGAAAAGAAAGAAAAGATCGAATTGTAACATTACCCCCGTACTAGGGTCAAATCCACAATGAAGACAACTAAAGATCAATGTATCTGCTGCAGGGGGATCCCATCATGTTGGCTATGGCAGTATCAGAAAAGTCGTTGTAATTGTGATATTCAGGGGAAGGGGAATGACGATGGGGAGGAGGGACAGGGAGAATATGATGGGAACTCCAGGAGGAAGAGGAGTGAGACCCTCTAGAAGATGGGCGAGAGGAGGTGGGAGAGGGATGACAGAGAGGACAAGCACAAGCGGCATGGCCTGGTTTCCATCAGAGGCAATGAGGGCATTGGTAGGAGGGACAGTCGGGACAGATGTGGCCTAATCTTCAGCAGGAGAAACAAGCTTTGTTGAAAGAAGGATGAGAGGAAACTAAAGGAACTGTTCCATCTCCACCAGACCAGTATGAATGTAGATGAGCACGAGCGGCATTAGGGGAAAAGTCAGAACGGTTGTCGCCAGTCCAGGCGTATTCTACTATGCTAATAGTAGCCTCTTCTATAGGAGAAAGAGGGGAAGAGGAGGCAGAGTGAGGATTTCTGGTGAGGGTGGAGTGGTAAGAGGAAGGGGAGCTGGAGATCATGGATAGTTCGAGGAGATAACGATTGAGATCCTCCAAGAACTTGAGCATTCCTAACTGATAAAGAGTGACAAGCAAATAACCTTCCACGTCTTTCTGGATGTGGCAGATGCGACCAGTATAGAGCCCCAGGGAAGAGTTGCGGAGGAAAGCATGATAGAGGGCATAAAGAGGGGAGCCAATGTCGAGGAAAGAATCTATGGTGGCGGAAAGGGTGGGGTCGTGCATGGAATAGACCAAAGTAGAGAGATTAGCAGCAGTGGGAAAATCATCTCTAGTTCTATGGGCGTGGATGGGAACATCGACAGACAGGATCCCATGGTGGGAGGAGGTGGTGGTGACGGCCAGAGATGAGGGGGTAAGAATAGAGGATTCGAGTTCAGAGACAGAAGAAATGGTAGAAATGGTAGAAGTCATCGTAGTCAGAAAGGTTACTAGTAGGGAGGAGAGAAAGAAGCGGAGAATGGGTTAAGAAGAGAAAACGGAAGGGTGGAGTTTCTTATAGTTCGAGAGAGTGGACTTTGCATTTTTCAAATCCCGTTCCGGAATCCAAGAGTCTTCTTCGGCAGAATATCCTTTCCATTGGATCAGGAAGAAGTGGTTAGTCAGAGATCTGCGGTGGCATAATATCTTCTCAATTTTGTATTCTTCTTCTCTGCTGATAAGATCAGGGGGAGGAGCGGAAACGTTCTTCCCATGGATGGAGTTCTCTTTGTATGGAGAAAGAAGGGAAGCGTGGAACGTGTTGTGGATATGCCATGTTTTAGGGAGGTGGAGTTGGTAGACAATTGAAGAGAGGACTTTAGTGATTATGAAGGGGCCTTCTCATTTTGGGGCAAATTTCGGGTTAGAGATAGATCATTTGAGGTTTCTGGCTTCAAGCCAGATTTTGTCCCCTTTGGTGAAGGGAGAGAAGTTTCAACGGATGTGGGAAGCCATGACTTGTCGGGCGAGTTCATGGGCTGCAAGGGCTTCATTTCGAGCAGCAGAGAGGGATTTAAGGCGGGATTCTACTATGGGAATAGAAGAGTCGGAGATTAAGGAAGGGAGGGCACAAGGTTTGTATCCCATTTGGAGATAAAAGGGGGATTGTCCGGTAACAGAGTGAGGATGGTGGTTGTGTGCAAATTCGGCGTGGGAGATCTTTTTGGACCAAGAAGAGGGGTTCGTTCCACAGAAGATATGGAGGTAGGTTTCTATTTCTTGGTTGACACGTTCAGTTTCTTTGTTGGATTGAGGGTGGTAAGCGGTGGAGAAGGAGAGGTTGTAGTTTAAGAGTTTTCCGAGTTCTCTGGCAAAGGCAGAGGCAAACTGGGGACCACGATCAGAGATGATTTTGTTGTAGAGTCCAAAGCAAAGGAAGACTTTGTGGAAGAAGAGGGAAGCAATCCCTTCGGCTGAGATGGTTTTCTTAGTAGGGCAAAGAATCACTCCCTTAGTAAGCCCATGGTCAACCACAACCAAAAGGGAATCAAAGCCTGAGGAAGGAGGGAGGTCGGTGATGAGATTGCAAGAGATCTGTTGAAAGGGGCAAGAGGCGGAGGATTTGATAGGGGTCAAAGGGGGAATGGAAGGATGGGTGTTGGACTTGTTTTGTTGGCAGATAGCACAGCCTTCGACGTATTTTCGGACATAGGAGGCCAGGCCAGGCCACCAAAATTCAGAGGCCACAAGTTGACAAGTTTTGAGGTATCCAGGGTGCCCGGCAGTCTCATGGTTGTGACATCACTGGAGGATAGAGTGACAGAGGGGTTGATCATCAGGAACATATACTCGTCCCTTATAGGTAAGGATTCCTGCCTCATGTTGCCAGTCGGAGAGGCGAGAGCGAAAGGCAGGGGGAATGGAGCCATCCATGCTTTGGAGGGCTTGGAGAACAAGGGGGTCGGTGGTGGAGGTGGATTGTACATGATCGGAGAGGGAGGTATTGATAATTTGTATGAAAAGGGAAGGAGGTAGCAAGGTTACTCCTTCATTGTCAAGGTTGGAGGGTGGAAGGAGATCAGGTTGACAGGAGAGAGCATCAGGTCCGACAAGGAGTTTTCCTGGGACATGGATCATTTTTAAATTAAAGTTGGAGAGATCTAGAAGCCAACGAGCTTGTCGTCGGTTGAGGGCTTGGGGTTGGTGGAAGTAGGTGAGGTTCTTATGGTCAGTAAAGACCTGAATGGGAAAAGGGGAGCCATGGAGATAATGATGCCAAGACTTCAAGGCGCAAATGACTGCAAGGAGTTCTTGGTCATAGATGTCATAGTTTCGTTCCACTTGGGAGAAGGATTGGGACAAGTAGGAACAGGGGTGCCAATCTCCATTCGAATCAGTTTGAAGAAGGATTGCACCAGATGCAAATTTGGAAGCATCAGTGGCAATGGCAAAGGGGGAAGAGAGGTTGGGAAGACGAAGGATCGGTTTGGATAGGAAGAGGGACTTATGTAAGAGAGTCAAAGGAGGATTGGCAAGCAGGGGTCCAGTTCCAAGGGAGGTTCTTCTTAGTGAGGTCAATGAGGGGAGGAGCGACATTGGAGTAGTCGGGAATGAAGCAACAGTAAAAGTTGGCAAATCCAAGGAAGGAACGTACATCCTTGACTTTGGTCGGGGTGGGCCAACTAGCAATTCCGTCAAGTTTGACGGGATCCATAGCCAGTTGTCCAGGTTTTACGATCATGCCAAGGTAATCTACTTCCTCGATGGCAAACCTACATTTTTCTAACTTGAGATGTAGGTCAAGTTCAGGCATTCGTTGAAGTATCCATTTAGTACGTTCCTCGTGGGTGGTAGAGTCTGGAGAAAAGATGAGAAGGTCATCCATGTAAATGACCAGCCATCCTTCGGCAATCATATCACGGAAGGAGTCATTCATGAATCATTGGAAGGTGGTGGGGGAGTTGGTGAGGCCAAAGAACATGACCATTGGTTCAAAGAGTCCTTTGTGAGTAACGAAGGCGGCTTTCCATTGATGGCCGTCCTTAATTCAGACATTGTTATACCCCCATCAAACATCGAACTTGGTAAAAGTTTTTGCATCTTTCAGCTTATCAATGAGATCAGAATAAGTGGGTATGTGTCTCGGATGGTGTGTTCATTGAGATATCTATAATCTTGACAGGGGCGAAGTCCTCCATCTTTTTTCTTAACAAAGAAGAAGGGAGCTGCTTGAGGGGAGTTCGAGGGGCAGATCTTCCCTGCATGAAGATTTTCGTCAAGGAAGTTTTCAGTGGCCAATTGTTCTTCTGGGGAAAGGGGGTAGAGTTTTCCTATTTTCGGGGTGAAAGAGTTGTTAAGGTTAATTTTATGGTCATATGGTCTGGAAGGGGGAATATGGTCGGTGGCTTCCTTAGAGAAGACAGAGGAGAATTTGAAGTATTCAGGGGGGAGGGTGACTTTGGGTTTGGTGGCTTCTGCGGTGAGGGCAAGCTCAGTGGCGGTGGTGAGGTGAGCAATAATCGGGGAGCCCATTGGGATGAAACGAGATCCACATCGGATGATTCGTTGGATGGTTTGGTGAAAATGGGCTCTGTTAATAAATGCAGATTCTTCTTTCCATTGGTTGTATTCAAAGAGGTGGGAGTCGGTGATGGCATTGACATTGATATGTTGGGGAGGTCAAGTAGGAGGTCGGTAGGTTGAGTCATGTCTTTTTATGTTGGTTTCATGGGTGGAGAAGAGGAGTCGGGATTCATCGACAGACTCATTGATGGAAAGAGTGCGGGTAGACCAGTCAATGGTTGGGTTAGTGGATCTAAGCCAGGGTAGTCTGAGGATAATGTTGTCTTTCAAAGACATTATGTAGAAATCGACCTTTTGGACGATACCTTCTATGGCAATGAAGAGAGTACAAGTATACTTGATATCCCCCTTTTTGTTAGGAGAGCCATCCGTGTTTCTAGGAAGGATGGGGACCTTTAGTTTAGAGACCAGGAGTTTGTTTTTCTTGATGAAGTCATAGTCAATACAAGAAAGGTCAGCCCCACTGTCAATGAGGGCATAAGAGTCGATGGTTTTCAAGGTGTGCGAAGGTACGATCAGCTGCAAGGGAATTCACATAGATTTGCTGGAGATCGGTATAGACAAAGAGGCACAAGTAATTTCTGGGGAGGCTTGCATCGATCAGGATTCCCTATTTAAAAATCCCAGGAAAAGGCTACTCTCCTGACTACATGTTCATCGTCGTCATCTTCCAACTCAATGAGAGCTGGAGTTTCTTCTTCTTCAACCACTCGTTGCACCATTTTGGTGGGTTTCTTGGGGACAGAAGGGAAGGAGGGGCAAGCGGAGCTAAGGTGACCAGCTTTTCGACAATGGAAGCAAAGTCCCTTTTCTTGACAGTGGCATTGTTCTTCAGGGGTGAGTTTGGGAACTTTGATGACGTCAACATCCATGGTGTTTGGGTCTCGGGTAGGTTTGACTGGAGTGGATTAAGGTTGAATGTAAGCGGTGGGTTTTTCATGCCTGTGGGTGACTTCTTCGGCATGTTCCCATTGGTTCTGGAAATGGATAGCTTTCTTATACCATTCTTCGATGGTGGAGGGAGGAGTTTCCATTTGATAGATTCGTTTCATAAGAGGTGGAGGGATGGCAACGGAATAGAATCCGATTAGAACAGCCTCGTTAGTTATTCCAGATAAGGCAACGTTATTCTGGAAGTTGGAGTTGAATTCGGTGAGGGAGGGAGTGTAGATGACTCGTCCGTCCTTCTTCTTAGAGATCATTCGTTGGGTGGAGCGATGAGCTATGGTGGAGTTCTTGTGATCAAGATGTTCAAAGGATGATTTAAATGCGGCACAGAAGGTGGCCCAGGTTCCAAAGTCGATGGTAGCACCGCTAATAGCCTTTTGTCTAAAGGTTGAAGCCCAGGTAAGGGCGGATTTCTTAGTCATATAAGAGAGGGCAAAGGTGATTTTCTTTGGGTCGGTGTCGTAGACTGCTTTGTTGGTGTGAAGGTAGAACTGAACAGAGTGGAGCCACTGAAGGGCATTGTCATAGGATCCATTGTATTGGTCAGGCACTCCGATGCAGAGTTCAGTGGGTCAAGAGATGGTGGTCATGGGGAGCGGTCTTGGAGGGAGGGGATTTGGTGGAGGAAGAAAGACGGGCAGTCGTCGATCAGATGGAGGGGATGGAGGAGTGGGGGGACGAGGTAAGACTAGAGTGGCGGTGGTCTGATGAGCAAGGTCTAGGTCGATCTGTTCTTCTTCAACGGAAGAGAATGGTAGGTCAGCGGGGTCAGAGTTCTGGGTAGGGGTTTCTTCTCCAAAGGTGGAGTCATCAGAGGTTTCTTCTTGGTTGGTTTGGAATCCGAACCAAGCAGAGTTCAAGGGTCTTTGGGAAATGGTGGCGAACTACGGCGATGGTAGTCATGGATGAAGAGGAAGTTAGACCTTTTGTTACAGTTGGTTCGGGTGGAACCAAACGTAGCCTCAGTCAATCGTAGGAACTAGGTGGATTGTGACTAGTTGGTCGCAGGATCAAAGGTTCAAGGTGGGATACCACTTTACATAGATCTCACATTCTTTCCGGATACAAATACAGGCGCTATGGTAAAGGAGGGTAAAGATGCTGATGCTTTCCCTCCACTCAAAAATCCCGTGGTCCCCTGTTAACCCCATCGTCAAGATAGAAAGTACGAGGCTCAATGGGTTCTTCTTCGTCCACTACTAATCTAGCCATGCTTTCAGTGGCGTCGATTGGGGTTCCATCTTCATCGGCTACTCCGTAAATGATCTTGAGGGAGTTCACCGCCTCTGTGTCAGAGATATTGAGCGTTCGAGCATACTCCTGAAGTGACGAAGGAGATGTCGTGGCGGCCCAAATTCTCGGAGCTGAAGGAGCGGGAGCTGGAGGAGGGAAGTTTCGAGTATTCCCTGAGTGGGAATGCTTGTTGGAACGGCATCTGACCTTGTGACAAACGAAGCACTTGTTGTTACAGAAGTGCTCGGCTCGTTGAGCGGGAGAGAGTCAGATAGCGTCGATGTCCATAGCGTAGGGATCCCGACGAGATGAGGAGGTATTGGAAGAGTGCTGAGTACCTCTGGAAGGAATGTATGTAGTAGTGCCAGAGCGAAGTTTCTTCAAGCGCTGGACCACGTCGTAAAATTGAGTGGCTTTGTCAAGCCACTTTTTGGCCGTCTTTGGTTCTTCATCGACCGCAGCCATCCGGAAGGCGAGAT
>JBBPNN010000858.1:0-14835 GCA_038090935.1 Hortiboletus campestris | reverse complement strand
CAGGAAACGTTGCTGTAACTATAGGCATGCCTGTATAGCTGGCATCGCTAGCGTTCACGCCAGCAGGTTTCCCACGTATCGGGGGTTGCCACGGATGTGGCGTGCATGCGTTATTCCTTCTATGGCGTAAATGAACCCGGGCGCCCCGTTTTTCCTCGTGCATGTTCAATTCTAGTAGCGGCTTCGACGGCATCTGAGGCAGGACCGAGCGCCTCGTAACTGGGAGAACCATAAATGATACGTTTCAACCACACCCACAATTAATACGCATGATTCAGTTTCAACGGCGCTACAGTTTGTAACCTCTCGCTATTCATCCGATCCAACTTCGCAAACTTGTATTACATATCGCCATCTTGCTTTTGCTCTTGTGTTCATCCTCACCTTCCGAAACATGTATGTATTACTAGTATAACGAAATTAAATGAACGGCTGCATACTCCATGCATTGAACAATATTGTGTGAAATTGCAAGCAAGGTGAGAGGCAGCGCCCACCGCGGCGCCGCCTCCTAGTCGATAAGTCGATCGATTACGTGACGAGTTCCCCTGACAATCAGGTGTACGTTGTCTGCGTCGTCTCGCGGAGACGTCGTTTGTTCCATGGCATTCGCCGGTGTACGGCCATGATTTCATTGAAAGAGATGTAAGGATTCCAGATTTTCTAGGGCCAACGCGTCACCACGCGAGTCGCCAACCTTTCACAAATTCACGTACGACACGATCAGCATGCGTCTTTGTTCGGGCCACTTGAACCTCGCTCCGAACAAGCCACATACGATAGCCTTTTTTTTCAGTCACTTTCCGTTCGAACCGTCTATCTCGTCTATCCGGATCGTAAGGCTTCTCAATAGAACCTTCCCCTCGAAGAACTCACCACTTCAGCTTTCATCACGGTCTAGCCCAGGTGGCTGACCCACAGAGGCACCGGTGACTTTAGTATTTATCCCTATTCTTGGGTGTCGCGAAGCGCCCAGCCTAACAGCAAATCCGTACATATATTCACACCCTCTCTACAGCAGCCACGACGACGAACGCCCATTCTTCCCCTCCCCTCCCCATCCTACCTCCTCGTACTCGACGACAAAGGGGCGGCACGGGACCCATGCACACAGACTTGCGATCTGAAAATATCACCTTGCTATTAGCTGGTGATGACCTTGGAGTGGATACTACCATAGACGGGCTGTGGCAGACGTTTAGGAGGACTGCCGTCGAACCCGGTCAAGCACCCTCCCCAGACTTTACCTCCTTCGCAGATGACTGTCTCCTTTGTGCCCAAATCCTGGTGAACGAGCCTGCCCCCGCCGAACACGAAAAGGAAAATAATTACGCCACATTGGATCCACTACATTCCCCATCCACCGCACCCGTCGAGCCATCGCCATCGCACTTTCCCGAAAACCGAACAGCTGGCCTCGTCTACCTGCATACCAGTCCTGCTAACCATGCAGGGGGCGAAGCGAACATCGGCGTAATCACGACACCTGGCATGCAACGCCGTGGCTATGCCCGCGAAGCTGTACAAGTCGTGCTGCGCTGGGCGTTCGAAGAGCTCAAGTTCCATCGCATACAGGCGGCGATCCTCGACTCGCCCTCCAAAGACAAAGCCTTGCGATTGTTCATCGGATCCGGGTTCGCCCACGAAGGGACGAAGCGGAGGGCGGTCTACCAGCCCGAGGGAGAGGGCATGGCAGGCGTGTGGAGAGACGTAACGTACCTCGCCATGTTGGACACTGAGTGGATGCTGAAGTCGACGTGGATGCGCGCTAATCACGTTCCGGAACCACCTGTCGTCTCGGTTTGGGATGAGATGTTTGCGAGGCATGCGAGGGAGCGGGAAGAGCTGGTGCGGTGGGAGGAAAAGCATGGAAGGATAAGAAGGACATCGAGCATGGAAACGGTGCGGGATCGCGCGAAGAAGGCAGCACAGGACATGGCCTACCTCACAGACGACCTGTCCTCCCTCAGCAGCTCGTCGCCCCCGTCGCCCGGACCCAACGTCGTCGTGACCTTGGCGGAAGACGCGAACATGGCAGACGATCTGATTCCCGACGAACCGCACCCACGATGGGAGGAAGTCGTCGAGACGCTCGCGGCGAGGCGACACAGACAATGGATAGGGAGTTCCTCTCTGGGGCCATCGCTCCAGGTCCATCCGCTGCTTTCCCTGCAATCTATCCCCTCGACTGGGCTATCCGAAGGAAACTCGCAATCGCCACTCACGATTCCATCTCCTTCCAACCCCGCATCTTCGCCACCATCCTCTGCGTCTCCCTCCCCCGCACCGTCTTCTGTGCACAGCACCTGGTCTGACACCGAGGACGACGACGAAGACGAGGGCAGTTGGATGCCGCGAGACTCCCTCCTTCCCACGCACGCTCCTATTCCTATCCAATTCACGATGCCATACGATTCATATTCTCTCCCCGGGCCGGCAAGTGTGAGAACGAGATCCCGAAGCAGCAGCGTATCGTCTCACAGTACCGACTCGTGGAGCGACGCTCAGAGCAGCATGGATGAAAGTTCGAACAGCTGGGACGTCGTCTCCGACCGTGGTCAATCTCTTTCGTTGTGACCGACCCACGAGTGGACGACACGCACGCCGTACACCGTACACTGTACTACTACTCCACTCCCCTCCTGACGCGCATGGTTTACACGTCTCAATTTGTACCACGAACGGAATTTCACTACTTTTTTCATCACTGACACGCTGACTTGTCGCATGCATGTAACATTTCGTCTTTTTCATATGCCCCTAGTGTAGTGTGTACGATACCAATTCGATAGAAATTCCACGCCCATTCCCATTTGAACGTGTGGCCAGGCCAGTCGGACTCTTCACGGCGCACCGAGGACATCACGGCCTTGGTACGATACAAGTCACATCACGAGAGACCTGGACCGGACGGTGCCACCGAGTCACTGATGCATCATACATCACAGAACTCCATCTTTCATTGACGTCTTCTCGGCCATCTCTTGGACGGCCGCGGCGGTTGTCATGCACCGCACGCTTTTTGCATTCGTATTTCTTCAGCGCGGTAGCCGTCCGAGTCCAAACTTTTGCTCCAACTACAGTAGTTGATGATAACCACACCAACGTCGATCGAAATTGACAAGTCCGATATTGCAACGATTCGAGAAGAAAAGTGAGCAAATACATAAACTCCGACTCAAGTAAATAAGCTGTCCACACCTTCTTTCAAGGCGGGGTCCAGCGACAACAAACGTGGTAAACGGCTAGGTATCAATGACTATGGGAATCATATGTAACATATGCGAAAACAAACAAACAAAAGAGGGTGCGTGGGTCATTGACAGGAATTGCCTTTGGGAATGTTATACAGTACAGCAGCGTGAGGGCGTTCCGGATGGATTCCAAAGTGTGGCAAATGGTCCATAGGTAGATGCGTACAGAGGCATCAGGTCAGAAACAAGCACGGTGACTATCCGACGAGAGCGCTCTTCTTGAGGTTATGTCTTATAATGATATCTTGTACTAGCATGGATGTGGTCAGATTCGAAGACCTCCATTGTGCGCACAAGAACGCGTCATGTGCTTACCATTCTGTAATATCACCGAGGTCGATTGTGTGTCCTGTAAAGACCAAATAAATTCAAAGCCCTCCCCTCCTTAAAGTAAACGTGTTGCCGCACCGTGAGAGAGGTAAAATGACAAAAGAACGGTCTATCGCCAGCATGTTCCTTCATCAATCCGGCAAACTTTTTCCTGAGGTCTGTGAATGGTAGAGCATACATCATCACCGCAACGAAATCGAAATCAACATCAAACTGACATGCACTCGCGCTCTCATAGTCGTTTGGTCTGTCGCCATAACTGGTGACATAGTCACCCAGTCGAATCCCCGATTCAAGTTTCGCACGCAAAATGTCACATTTGTTGAGGAAGAGCACCAAATCCGTCTTCTTCAAGAGTGGGTTTGAAACGATGTTCTTCCAAAGGAGGAAGGAGTCGGCCTACAAACGATCAGCTCAGGAGGTAGAAGCCAGTATGGAGAGTCAACTGACCAGCCTGTTCACGCTAGGGTCCTCTTGGAGGACCTGGTCAAAGCAACTTATGGGAGCCAAGAAAATAATGGCGTTCATATCGTCGAAATAAGGCGCCCACGCCGCTAGTGAACGGTGACCGGTGACGCTCGTGTTTTCACAGATGAAGGAAATACCATACCTCTCTACGAGAATGGTCCGAGGAGTTAGGTGATAAAGCGGACAAAAGCCGAAGCAGTACTTACAAGACACCGTTGACCGCCGACGTCGAACACACGCCAGTCAGTGCTCATAGTACTCCCAAGGTGTCCTGAAATCTTGTAAATAACCTGCATTCCGATACAGGCAGGGCCCACGCACCCTTGACTTGGAAACGGTGTTCAGACACCGCCAGTGTCTTCAGCCGCGCGCGAAGGATATCATCTATTGCAATGTGTGAGCCCAACAGCAGAGCGCGTCAAAGAAAAGAAAAGTTGATAATACCATCCGTGGGTACATATTTAGGCGACGTCACTCGATCCAATGCATCCAAGAAACTGCCAGCGAAATGGGTGAGCAACCAAGAAGTAACAAGAGACCAACACGACGCACAATCCAGCCATCTCTTCCGGTCTCATCTTTTCAATTTCCATGAGTTTTCTGACGGTGGGGTCCGCCCAAAGTTTTGTCATATCTTCCGAACAAGCATGGAGGACCACCCCAGGGTCATCTGGATCCGACCAGTTGACCAAATCAATGCTATCGCAGCTGTTGCGGCCACTCGAACTGCGCATCAGGCGATTCAAGGTACCTTTCCAGCCCGTGCTCGAGTTGATGCTGATCTCATGGTGGAACGGGGATGCGGTCGGATTGGAACGGGCTAAACCCTCGACCTGATCGGGTGGGAGTAGTCTACGGATCAGAGCAGTCTCCACATGAATGAGTGGAGCGAGTCGCATCTTGAGCTTGAGGTGGTCAGGTGTGAGAGGGGGATATTCTTTTGATGCTGTGCCCGTCGGCGACGGGGGGGCGGACGATGCCGTGGAGGTGCGCTCGCTGGATATGGATGCGGATGATGAAGCAACATTCGAGGCTGCGTGGGCTTTTGATATCAGGTCGAGAATGGTATGGATGGACTGGACGACGTTGAGCTGGATGACGGCACGCCATGAGGCTTTTTCCGCATGGAAAGCCTGATACAATTCAAAGTGAATACGTGCCATGTGGTCCGCCAACTATGCTAAACTGACCTTTGGAGCATGCATGAGCTGGAAATCTAGATGCGCCAAGCGATCAGTTGTTTCAGAATGGTTACAGGCCGTCACCTACTCTTCAGGGTGGTCGATTTTCCTATAGACGATGCTCAGTGGGGACAACCGGACCATCATGCGCCAACATACCAGATTCGCTCTGACCTGCCAGAGGGGGGACACAGTTGTAGAGCTGGGGGAGGTGAGGGGAATGAGCAACGCACCGAGCAGCAGTATCTTGACAGGCTTGGGGTTCTTCTTGTCAGCAATGCGCTGGCGATTCAACTCGTCGTCGATTGCATCAGAGACCCGCTTTGCTTCCTGTTCTGCGGCTATACGAAGCTCGCGTTGTGCTGGTGTCTCGTTTGGCGGGGGTGCGATAGCACGGGTGAGGGGGTCATCTGATGTCTTTGGCCGTTTGGGAGCCATTGTCGAGTTTTGCGTGGAATGGTGGCGGGAGGAAGAAGAGGCGGGGGATTGATCAAGCAGTGTTTGAACCAGTGCGGCACGAGTCCGCGCACGCCTTGTATAGTGTGCCTATCCCCACGCTTCGGTTGGTCCCATCGCAACGTCGGACCCCGTCCCTTTTCAGCCTCGCGCGTGTTGGCGTAGTTGCCCGGAAATCTAGATCTATCCGAGTGATAAGATCGGACGACAGCTGCTCTTAACTTTCAGCCACAAGAGCCACTACTGCCTTTGGATTTCGAGGTGTACTGCTAGTACCAGGTTGCTACCACAGCCTTATGACGGTATATACGCTGACATCGATCACCGTGTTCGTCGTCGCTTCTGGCCTTCTTGATTCCCAAATGTTTGTGATCACCGCTGGCCCTGACGAGAACCCCCGTCGTGGGCCACCTCCTACTACGATCGACTTGAAGCCCTGCACCAGTGATCCGCGACCGACGGAACAAGCCGGAGACAGCAGGTCAGCGCCCGGGTCGAGACCCAGAAATTAGCTCATGATAGGATGACTTGACCGCAGTTCGCACTCTGTGTCGAAAGGAACCTTTTGCGCACAAATGACTTTACCGCCGGTTTTCTGACAGTTTCAAGTCAGGACCATCAACAACATTACAGTAAGTAATGCAGAAAAGTACGGCGGGGCACTCGCAGCAGAGGAGTGACCCTGATTTTCTTTTTCGTAGCCGCCCTCCAATCACAGCTCTCATTAAATAAATGGTCCGCGGTAGCATACTGGAAGCTTCGCTCCGTTGACACCCGCTTCGATTGCTCCCTAAGTTTCAAACAGGGATGTGTCAATGCGCGGTGTCCTTGGTGACTTGGTCCGTGAGATGGTTTTACTTGTCACATGTCACAGGCTCCGTTGTAATTAACGATATTGAATGTCCGTTCTCAGCTGCCAACTAACTACGCCTCAATCAAAATGTGATGTTTGACTATCATCATCTATCTATCATCATGGAAGGCATGACAAGGCACCGCAAAACGTGTACGTATCGTAGCAACTAACAAATGCTGATAAAACACCCTGCCGAATGCACAAAATACTATTCACCGTGCCGAAAACTTCTATCCATGGATCTCTATACAGGTGTTCATCAGCCCATGAGACCCTCACCATCTGAGAGCGCGGCTGAGCTGTATCCACTTGTGCCAAGTTCGTTGTAGCGGGCAATGCGGAGGCGCTGGCTCGGTGGAATCGACTTATCCTCAAGACCATGCGGTGCACCGCCATGCAGGACACCTACTCGCTTCATAGCGAGTAGCTATGAGGTCTCAGCAAACGTGAATGATCGCACTGCGGACAACAAAACTTACATTGTGCGCAGCATTGCTGTGATCATAAACTCCACCGAAAAAGGCAGTGGTGGCATCTCTACCAATATGCTTCGTCAAAAGGTGCCGGCCTCCGGGATGTTCATCAAGGAAGTCGGATACATCATGAATGAAACCAGCAATGCAAATCAAAGGACGTGTCTTGGCCTGCGCTTGGTCTATACACCACGAGTCAATGGAAAAATACGCGTCCCCACACTGGAGACTCACAGCTCTCCCAGTTGATGACGGAAAGGTGGCTATTGTCCGATGGCCAAGAGAGCTTTTCCTGGGTCTCGTGCAGACGCTTCAGTTCCATAGTGAGCTGACCTTTGCGGACCTCATTGTCGGGGAACGTCTATAAGATTGGTCAGTTCGCACAGGTCAACGAGCCTAGCCAAGAATAACTGTACCTTTAGATGCGAAGCCAACCCAAGCTGTTGGCAGACCCAAATAAACCACTTAGTAGGGTCGTACTGGTACCACCTGATGGCGTTCCGGTAGTCCATGGGGAACTGGTGGTGAAAGTTGTGGTAACCCTCCCCAATGGTAACCAGTGCAGTGACCAAATGATCACGAGGAGTGTGCTTGTCATCAAAAGGCGTCTCGCCCAACCAGTGAGCAAGAGAGTTGACACAGAATGTAGACTGTAAAAGACATGAGCGAACGGTTCTCCATCCATCTCCAACACTTACATGATGGACGAAAACTAATCTCAACAAGCCGGCATATACATAACCACCCTTCCAATCACCCCATCCAAGACCCGCGACGAGGGTCGGGAAAATGACTCCCATGATGAACACCAACTTGAGGTAATGGCGGTGTTGCCACTTGACAACGTCATTCTTCGACAAGTCACTGACATCCGCCACGCCGGGTTTACGGCGAGGTTTCATGATCATCCAACCAATGTGCGACCAGAGCAGCCCTTTGTGGGCATTGTAAGGGTCGAGATCGGTGTCGGTGTAACGGTGGTGAGCGCGGTGGCCACGAGCCCACCATCTGATGGAACCCTCAACAGCGCCAGCGCCAAACATGGCAAGAGCGTATTGCAAGGGTCTAGACGCGTTATACGAACGATGAGCCCAAAGACGATGGTAGCCGGCCGTTATACCTGAGGAACATGGTGTCAACTGCGTCTACGATGAAAGAAGGGTAAAGCACAAACCAAGGCCGGTCATGTAATAGTAAACGGCAGCCCAAATAGCTGTCTCCCATCTGAGGCGGGTGTAGCACGCCCCAGTGAACCCCAACAGAGGGGTCAAACCAAGAATGCCAACGTGGAGCCAATTGAGATTTTGCAAGAGGTTATCCCATGTCACAGGGGGCAATGCCTTTGAGTGCTTGAGTGTGTAGGAAACATAGTTATCAGGGATGTTTGCGTCGGCGGGCATTTGCTCAGGGTCGTCAACAAATTGTGTTGGGTCAACAGACTTGGGGGCAGTATCGACCTTGGGCGTGATGCGAGGGGTGGCGGTCGCCATGTCTGGTGGCGAGGAACGGGCTGGAGGCACCGATGACATGAAGAGAGGAGCTGGTCAAGGAGCAAAAGACGAGGGGAACGTCAGGGCAGAGCCGGTTTTTATGTACTGTAAATTCTTTGGGGTTGCCACCGCTTCCAGTCCGGGGCGCGATAACGTACGCGTGCCCGCTGCGTATGGCATTCGCTTCGAAAATATTTATCGCCTCTCCACCGCTAACTGACTAGTACCAGCGCGCGTACACTAGACATGAGAGGCATCCAGCGTCCAAAAGGCGTGTAATTTTGCGACGGGGAACAGCAGGAAAGCGCTGCTGCGCGCCTCCCGAAAGCATTGGGGATACCGTGACACTGCGAAAGGTTAGAATTTGTCCCCGATCTTTGGGACTTGCACCCGGATTCCGATCCACCTCCGCGTGACTCCCATCACTCGCATTCGGCCCAGCGCTTGCCTGAGCGTCTGAGTGAACGTCCAGCGTCCCGCTTGGATAGCCAGTATTCAACCGTATCGTACATGGCGTAGTTTTATCTACATAAATTATCTAATGTCTTTTCCAAAACATCAACTGACGTCGAACAGCCGGTAGATGTCCTAATATTCGGATCCTTCCGGGTCAGCAGGGCCAGGGCCCGATCTCTAGCCTGCGCATGCGGCTGTGCAGTCACTCACCAAAAACAACCGCAGGTCCCCAACCCACCAGGATAAGCGCAACATGTTGCGACCCAAACGGTGTCGGTGTCGGTTGGTGTTGCGCAACATCGATCACAGTAGACAGTCCAGCAAGACATTGGATAATAAAGAATGCCCTATAATCAAACGCCGCAGTTATCAGCGTCAGCATTCCGAGCGGACCCAAGCTATAATACTCTGGGACCCACATCTGGAATAGAATTAACCGCCAGATGGCTGGAGCGAGGTTGAGCTTCGGAGGTGGTGCAGCGCACATCGATGCTAGTGGCTAGTGTCAATCGCAGAACCTTGTAACACACGCAACTTGGCAGATGCAGCTTACAGGACAACATCGTGCCCCCCATTTGTCTTCGCGGACCAAGCTCACCGTCCTCCTCAATCGAACTGAGGGTTTCCCATGTTTCAAATCGTTCGTGAGATGCGGAAAGCGCGCCAAAGGTTGCAGAAGGCGACCGATCTGTGTCGCCGTACAGGGCTGTGCCTCGCACGCCTGCTCTCCCACCTGCCGGTTGCGAGGAATACAGCATTTCCGGGCCGACGGGAGCAGGCGTTGTGTTGCTTGGCAGAATGACTGCGCTCTTTACCCCTTCAGTGGGGGGGTTCCGTTCATTGCTCAGCTGTGACCTCGAATGGAAACGACCTGCATTCTTCATAAATGAATGGTTGGAGCGCTGGATAGTGCGATGCAATTGAAGTACCCGGCGGGCGGCGGCGGCGGAGAGGAACAAGCAAGGGATGGTAAGCATCATAGAGAAGCCGGCATATCCAAGAAAACGGCTCCTGCGTCGATCAAATTTGGGTGAGAGGTTCATGTTAGCTCGCTCGATCAGCTTACCATTCCGGTTGGCTTGCATCACAATGGAGGTCGTCCGTAGGTTGAATGGCATCCATACTTAGCAGAATTGGGAGTGAAATAGATAGGCAAGCGAATGGGAATACAAGGATAGGGAAATAGTATTTGTTTCTCCATGCAAGTGTCCTAGAGAAGTGCATCTTTCGTCAATGAAGCTGCTAGGTCGAACCAGCTTTACGCACGATGTAGCTGGCGAAGGCCACAGTATTGAACTAGACGTGGCGAACGTGAATGCAGCACAGACACCAGTCAGCGACCACGCAGAATAATAGATTACGAGTGTCTGAGCTGCGTCATTCGGTTAAGCCGACGGATGAACTGGTAGACCAACGCACTCACTGATACAGAAAGCCCTTGGCATTTCATACGGGTTCATGTTGTAAGTCATACCTGTATAAGGTAGATAAGTAATGCGTTTCCTAGATGATCATCGTTGCGCCGCACCAAGACAGAATATTCCTTGCAACAGTGTTGCAAAGACAATATACAACATTGGGCCCCAGTAGCTACCGATGGCGCGTGAGAACATACACAGCACTATCCAGCATGCTATAAGGCCTGTGGGCGCGTTCAATGGGATACCCTCTTTTGACTGGTAACAAGCTCGCTGTTTTACCTGTAAGCGAGAGGCAGAACCATACGACTTTGAGGGCGAATGGGAGCATCGGCAGTTGACCGGGTTGATACCAACAAGAAGTTGGGAGAAGGGTGCAGGCCAACCAGAGGGACTGACAGTTCCCATCATCGACACTGATTGATCTCACTGCAGTATTCAATATATGGACAAAGTGGCTCAAAGTTCCCATCATGGCTATTACTCGTAGACCGGGAAGAACCTGAATGGAGATAACTTAACTTTTTCAATGGACGTACCTATCTGGGCTATTGAACCTTCAAGTTGACCGTGTGCTTAGCCATTGTGTGGCGGGCGTCGGTATATAGGCAGGGTCGGTTGCTCTCCTTATAATCTTCTTAAGCTGGGTTGTCAATACTTTAATTTGGTTGAGCGCAGATGTAGAAATGAACGAACCTTGAAGTCTTTCTCGGGCTCGAGTTCAAGACCACCAGCTACGAAACCGGGCCTGGCCAAGCATGATTTGACTCCGACTCAAGTTTCTGAGACAGCGCGCACACAGTGCGCTAAGCGCTTGAGTCAGAGCCTCCTTTAAGCTAAGGTCCAAAAAACCCATGCTCTGCAGCCGGTTTAGAGTTTGGAGAGTGCGTTACTACTGCTGATCATTCAATGATACGCCGTCGTTGTCAAGCAACAGTCGCCATTGCCTGATTCGTCCCCCCTCCCCACGGGAGCACATATTTAGCACCAGCTCCATGATGGCCGGGTCTGAATACTTGTCTGCTGCGGGTGTGGAACCCATCCTGACTTGTGGGGGACTACCACGCATGCGGTATGTTGGGATCGTGCCACGAACTTAGTAGCAAGCGCCTCATGCCGGTGCATAGATCTCGAAGATCACATGCCAGTGACACGCAGAATGGATGAACAACAGCCACAACACTAACCAGTGTATCAATCTAGGGTGAAAAGCCATCCGCCGCCTGGTCCCCAGAATCGGAGGTGTCTTATGCTAGGGAGTAATAATGAACGACTTTCCGTGGGCTAAAATGCAATAGAATATAATAAATCGGGGTTCCAAATCATATGAAATTGTAAATAATCCAATAAATTATGTACCCGAATAAACCATAGGCTCAAGGAATAAAATATTTGCTTACACCATATTCACCTTATCATCACTCCGCTGTGCACAAAATGGATTCAGACACTATGATCATTGCGGTCAGTCAAGCTGAGGATGAAGAGGATCTGTCAGAGGATGAAGAATATGACCAAGCACTCGCTGCTGCCGCCATTATCAGTGGGGTCAAGATTGGGCAAGGAATACGGATTGCAAGGCAGCACATCCATTGTCTCTACCTGCGCTGGCTACAACTCCTCCCAAACCCTTGCATAAATACACCATGGCAAACTCTCTACAATAGCCAAGATGATCATGCTTTCATCACGACCATGGGCTTGAATGTAGAGACCTTTGGATACATACTAACCTCTGGTTTTGCTGCCAGCTGGTACACCACACTGATTCACCACTCCGATACAAATACTGCAGGTGATCTAAGGCCAGGGCAGTGATCTCTGGATGCCACAGCCCCCGAAGTCAATAGAATAGGCTGTCACAAGCGCTGGTGCACCATTGAGCAGGGACCTTGACTTTCATCAAAGTTAACATCATATCTGCAAATTTTCGGCCAGCCCTGCATCAGAACATGTGCACTGGTATAACCAGTGCTGCATTTCGAGTGGGTACTCGAAGTCAACGAAATCTGCTTACCATCCATCAGCAAACCAACCCTTTGCCATAGTTAAGGCCCCAGGGTACCCAGTTTGGTACAGTATGGGACAGACTGTTGAGTGCTGGGAAAGTGCTGGGGAGTGCTGGGGAGTGATAGAGAAGGGAGTGTTACGCTAAGTGTAGAACCTAGCTTTATCGGCGAGAGTTACGTGATGAACAATGGGTGAAGTTGGGAGTCTTGGGCTTGTGGACCACATTTCCCACAAGGCAAGTCGAAGAGTCTACTACACTTGATTGGCATAGAGGCTATGAGAAGGGTCTTGACAAGTAGTTTGCAAACTACCAGTGGATTGGGCTAGATACTACACTTGTATTGCATAGAACTAACTAGGGAAAAGTACAAGTACACTGGGTGTTTATATACTATGAGCAGACCCTGAATAAGGAGTCCTAAAGGGGAAATGGAACAGTGGAATGCCATTCTAGAAGGGGATACATCCAAGAAAGGAATCAGGAGAAAACAGGACTGTGGAAAGGAACAAGGGAAGACATACTGCGGACTGTGGAAAGAATCAAGGAAGAGAAGCAAAGGATCAGGAGTTCCGGTTGGACAAGAAGAACAGAAGAAGAACGGAACTTTGTCTAAGGATCAAAAGAATCAGATTGAAGATCGAAGAAACGGAGGAAATCGAAAGAAGAGTCCTTGGGCTCCCATGGAGCAATCCATGAGTTGAACTTATGTTCATCACTCTCAGACATCCAGGGGATTTCTGTAACATTACCCCCGTTGTATGCCTGAGACACCATCTCAGAATCCAACGCTTCTATTGTCACTGTCGGTTTCGTCAGGGTCCCTGCCATTGGCTCTAGAGAGATAGACTGGACAGGTGGATTTGATATGTCCGGGAGCATGGGTCCTACAGTAAGGGCACTGATAGGTTGGGCAGTTGGGACGGAGGTGGCTGGGACTGCCACATACGAAGCAGTGGACAGCTGCGTGATTGCAATGTTGAGAGAGCGTAACTCCTCGGACAACTGTGGAGGAAGTCTGGGGCATGGATTGGAATATGGATTCGAGGGTGCTGACCAACCGAGAGAAGTCGAGGTCAGGGGCAGGTGTCGGTTGGTGTCGGTGAAGTGGGGATGGCATGGAGAGAGGGTCTGGCGATGAAGGGGGTTGGCTTTCTTCCAAGGTTGCTGCAGTAGCAACTCCAGAGTCAAGGTCCAGAGTAGACTCGAGGGTGGTGGAGTCAGAGATCTTGGGAGAAGGGGGCGTAATGGTCGGGAAGAGGTTCCTTCGTTGTTGTTCTGTACAGAGTTCAGCAGAGGCGGTGAGGATGTGTCGCATGATCTCGTCCAGAACAAGGTGGAAGAAGCGGGAGAAGTGGGTGGAGCAGAGAAGCTGGAGGACCTCGTACTGCTGAGCAACGAGCCTCTGATTCCAGCAAAGGGCGTCTGTGGCGGAAATGTTGGAGGTCATTGCCAAATGGAGTCTCCCACAGGAATAGTTGTGGTAGAGCCAAATGAGACCCGCGGTGAGGACTTCCTGATCATTCCTGAACTCCGCACTTTGTTCGATAGGGAGGAGTGCTGCTGGGTCTTTGAGGATGGATGCGATGACGACATGGAGCTCTCGAAGAGGGAACTGACTGAGCGAAGAGAGGGGAATAACTGGATCGGAGGGAGAGGAGGAACATTCTACAGTGACGGCAGAAGACATAAAGGAAAAATTGAAAGAGACTGAAGAAACAAACAAAATTCCTGGGCACTTAAATATCCAGGAAAGAATCCAAATTGAGAAACTGGGAAGACTCGGGCAGAACAGAAACGGAAAGAAGCACGGAGGAAGTGGAGATCCGATGCTTCTGCGGATCAAACAGGATCGGGTGGAATCGAAAGAATGCAGCTGCAGACTGCGGACTGGGTAGGGAAATATGGTGGCTGTGAAGAAGTTTAAGATGTGAGTGATGAAGCATGTGTGGACTTCAGTGAAATCCCCATGTATCACTTCCTCCTAGTAACAATCTCCTTTATCACCTTGTGCTTGGTGTCGGTGACCATCTTGGTCATTCTAGTCCTGATGCGAGGAATCCTGGATCTCCAGGAGAGGGTGTCGGAATGTTGGGTGCCCATTGTGGTGCATGGGCAATTTAGTGAGCCGACGCGCTGACTCTGTTAGAAAGTGAGGAAATCCTTTGAGGTTACGGCGTACAACCCTCATTGGATACATGATGGGAAGAAAGGATGGGAGGATCTGAATCGACTGGAGGCGCGGAAAGTATTTTGTCTCTCTAACAATCAAACCATGGAGTGGGGTGATGGAATAACCAGAGGTTGGGGTGGCGGAGGTGGTGGATGGGGTGGAGCTGGTGGTGATGACGGAGACAATGAGGACTAAGGGGAAATCACCATAGCAAAATCCTTGGGTTGAGAAAGTTTGTATGCTCACAGCATGTACTTAGCGTGCAAGAGATG